>CAIGQW010000317.1:6746208-6769945 GCA_903798125.1 Danio choprae | reverse complement strand
GAGAGAGAGAGAGAGAGAGAGAGAGAGAGAGAGAGAGAGACAAGGAGTCTGTTAGACATCACCACCAACAGGGTGTGTCATCATGTAATTGGACGCGTGTTTAAATAAACAAATGAGTTGACAAAAGCCTCGATAGAGTCAAATATGCAAGTCATGACGAGTATTTCATAGAGCTGCATAATATATTGTTTAGGCATCAATATCTCAATGTGCTATTCTAGAATAATCACATTGCAGGATCTGTAATGTAGAGTTGGGATTGTAGTTGATCAGACATTTCAAATTTAACCTTAGAGTGAAAGCTTATTATTTGCATTTGCTTTTAAAGCCTGTAAGCATTTCATGCAAATTTAAGACAATTGGGCACAATATGTTAACCAGTTGTAGCTTAAAGATGAATTGTACAGTACATATTTACACAATGAAAATGATAGTGTTATTTTACATTTGATTATTTATATTTTGTTCCTGAATACTGCTCGACGTCCTAGAAAAATATAAATCATTGTTTAATTAGTTTGTGTCTTTGCTCTGTTGTATTTAACTTTTGTTATTGTTTTTTTTAATTATATTTTATGCAGAAACGCTCCTCTACAAATCATCCCTATCAATCTAAAAAGTATGAACTCTTTTCAAATTCATATCTAGGTGAAATTGTATTCATATCCCAATATATAAAAGTCGCAGTAAAATCAAATACTGCAATGTCCATTTTTTTTACCCAATATCGTGCAGTCCTAGTATTTTAACACTCCTTCCCTCTTAACACCTACACACAGTATAATCATTAGCACATATTTAAACTACACACCAATACAAACCGTTTAGCAACCCTAAAACAACATTATTCTCTACATGTGCATGACTCAATCTAAGACAAGTTGCATAATTATACACGTCTACGCCTGCTAATGGCACTAGTCCACATCTTTTACCTGTGATGTGAACCGACGTAGAGCTGCTTTAGTTTTAGACAGATAAGAGGTCAGTTAATAGAGGCATCAATTTAATTTCAATATTTTTTCTATAGCGCTTTTTACAATGTAGATGCCTTGGTAACAACATCTTTCGCACCTGTTTCTGTTTTTTAGTGTCTGTCGTGCCTTTCTTCTCGAGCTTTCGATGGGCCTCGTACGCCTGTGGGTCAACGCTCCACATGCACTCGGTCCACTTGCCATAAATCACACAGCGCTTCTTCTTACTGCATGCCACATACATAATGGAGAAAAAGAAAACAGGAATTAATTTGTTAAAATAACATAATAAAAGAGAAAAAGGTGCATTTCTTACTGGGATAGTTCACCACAAACCGAAATTTGTCATCAAACTGAAATTTGTCAATCATTTACTCGCCCTTTACTTGCTCCTGTTGAAATATTAATTTATATAATCTACTTATAAGTGAAAAGTTATATTCTTTGGATTTTAATTATATCATTTAATTCAAAACTCTAGCAGACCAGGTGACAGAGGCATTAAACCTATTGCCTTCCTGTGCACTGTCAGTTCTCAAAGCGATGCAAATGCTAAAGGCAGGGTCCCAACGACTGTCCCTTTGTCTCTGGGTGATACTTTCAAGCTGGTCGGGGCAGGTGAAACCTCAGGATCTAATCAAGACCCTGAAACAAGATTTTCAACTAAAATATAATACTGCCCCTCCTAAAACATATAATAGACCGGACAACTCTCTCCAAATTAGACTTATTAGACCTGTGTTACACTGTAAGAGACTTGTAGGCTCTTGCAGACTTATTTGGACTCTTGAAGATGCTGTTTGACTGCAGAACAACCAACACGTCTCAAAGAATTCTGCTTGTAACGAGTCTGCTGGTTTGGGTTCTGAAATTTCTAACACTCCAAACCGGTTTCAGTTTGTTTCTTCTGTTGAACACAAAAGAAGATATTTTGAAGAAAGCTGGAAAGCAATTGACTTACATGGTATTTGATTTTCCTACTACGCAAGTCAATGGAAACAAGTTTTCAGCTTTCTACAAAATATCTTCTTTTGTGTTCAATGGAATAAAGACACTTCTAAATGTTTTCAAAACACTTTAGGGTAAGTAAATGTAAATTATTTTGGTGAACTATCCCTTTAAATCCACTGGTATGCAAGGTGTTAGGCGGCAACTTGCATTATAAAATTAATTAATTTTGATCTGAATGGATAATTTCAGGCAACGACAGTCTTTGTTGGTAAAAACAACATTATGCAAATGAGCCATGATGCAAAGTGGTGTGCACCAATGAGAGAGCAGGTGGTGACAATCATGCGAGTCAAATCTTGATAAAGCAGAATAATGTGATAGAAACGCCTATTACAACCATCAATAGAGACTTGGCAGCTGCAGTGGTTTCATCGCACCATAATTATTAACTCTAATGTCATGAGTATCAAAGGTGTCTGATGAAAACTCATTTATAATCTTTACAATCTTAAAAGGACACTTTTTTGTTTTCTTCATTTGAATTGCGACTGAATGTGCTTTAGTGCTTTCCTATAACAGAAACTGATAATAGAAAATATTTGCTGCAAAAACTCCTCATCTAGAGTTACAATCTTATCTCTAGCCAAAAAATCTTATTGATCTTGTTTTAAGAATCGAATACTATACAAGATCAGATTGTGTAAGATTATTATAATTCTTTTAAGATCATAAATCTTTTTTTTCTTACTTAGTAAAGTTTAAAAAGTCAGGTATTTTATCTGCAAAATTAGCTTAATTACAATCAGACAATTTAAGTGTATTTGTATTTTTTTAACTTTATTTTAGAACTTGTTTTAAGTTTGCCCATTAAAAAAAAAAAAAAACACACACTTCATCAAAATCACATTTCTACTTGATCTTTAGTGACAAAATACGTTCCTTTATTTTGTTGCAATAAGCTTCAGTATTTTGAGAAGCAATAAGAAATAATTTGGCATTGTAACTACTGTCAAGTCTTAATTTGAACTAAAACTAAATATTGTAGACAATGTGCATGTGTGATTCTGATTAAATGCGTTCAGTCATCTTGTTTGAAGTATAAAAGCTTTGGCTCATTTTAAGACAGAATATATCGCCACAATAATTAAATTCTCCTGTTTAGTAATTCTAGTTTTAAGACTGTTTCACACAAAAATACGAAAAGCTAACTGTTTAAAAAGCAAATAACTAAAGTTTTAAGATAATTAGTCCAAATTCACAGCTTGGATCAAGTGTTATAATACTTATTTTAAAATGTGTTTTCTTTACTAAAGCCTGGGTAAGTTTTCTTATTTCAAGTCATTACGTTTACTTATCTTACTGCACTGGCAGATAATTTGACTTGTTTTCAGTCTGAATCATCTTAAATCAGTCATTTATTTCTCATACTTCGATCATTTATTTTTGAAGTGTATAAATAAGTGACTAGAGGTGTAACTATACATTCAAGTCATGATTAGATACGCATCTCCATACTGTACTGTCAACACAAAATTATCTCGATATTGTGTGCTAACATTTTTTAACAAGTGTAATAGTATTATTATTTTTGTCATTTCAACATAGGCGACACGGTGGCTCAGTGGTTAGCACTGTCGTATCACAGCAAGCAGATCGCTGGTTCGAGTCCCGGCTGGGCCAGTTAGCATTTCTGTGTGGAGTTTGCATGTTCTCCCGGTGTTGGCGTGGGTTTCCTCCAGGTGCTCCGGTTTCCCCCACCGTCCAAAGACATGCGCTATATGTGAATTGAATAAACTAAATTGGCCGTAGTGTTTGTGTGTAAATGTAAGAGTGTATGGGTGTTTCCCAGTACAGGGTTGCAGCTAGATGGGCATCCGCTGTGTAAAACATATGCTGGGTAAGTTGGCGGTTCATTCCACTGTGGCGACCCTTAATGAATAAAGGGACTAAGCAGAAGGAAAATGAATGAATGAATTTCAAACATATGGTTTATAAAAAGTAGAATATTATAATATGTAGGCTTACTGATGGTTAAACACTACATTTTGTAGACTTGAGGTGGTGGACTTTAATCGAATACATCCTTATGTAACGTAGTACATGAAGACAGAATGTATATGTTTGGCTAAATTATACCTTATAAATACAGTAAGCTAACTCTTACATAAAACATGCACAATACTGCAAATGATGTTTACATTAGCCATATTTAGTCACATTTTTATTTCACAATATTTTGATATTACGATGTATCATTACACCCCTATAAGTGACAGTATGCATACACATGTAGCAACCAAACTGTACAAGACGACATGACCTACATAACTGAAACAGTTGAAAGTCAGAGAAACAGTCCATTCAAGATAAATAATGAGTCAGAATCTCACCTCTTATCCTGGATGTAACCTTCAACTCTGTGAAGCTCCTTTCCAAACATCCCACAGGGTTTAAAATTCAGCACACACTTCTCTCCAGTGCTGAACAATCAAACAACAGAGTAATCGTTCAAACATTTCCACCTGAATTCACTATGTGTCATAAAAAAAAACGAACAGTCTGGCTTTACCTGTGGTTGATAATTTCTACAGTGCCATACTGTTCAATCCACAGTTTACCCAGAATGACATTGTGTACACAGCAGAAAGGATTCGTCCATGTGTATGCCTCTTTATGCCTGTCAGGGCACACACATACACACATGATCAGGCTGTTACTCGGCAACCCCAGAACGCTCTAGTATCAAAACGGGATCCTACTGAGAAAATCTCACTCACACTATCAATAACAAGAAATATGGTAGGAAAGATGAATAAATAAAAAAAACAACAAGCTAAACAAAAATAAATTAATTAGATAAATAAAATAAATGAAAACCAATTCTACATCTACATTAATAACTTAACAAAACAACAAAGTAAAAATAAAAAAAAAACAACAACAGTGAATCTCTCCCACTAACTACATTAAAAACACCATCAAATAAATAAATTATTAATTATAAAAACAACAGCAATAATAAAAAAATAAAAGAAATGTTTGGAAAGGAGCCTCACGGTGGCGCAGTGGATAGCACGTTCGCCTCACAGCAAGAAGGTCGCTGGTTCTAACCTCGGCTGGGTCAGTTGACGTTTCTGCGAGTTTGCATGTTCTCCCCGTGTGTGTGTGGGTTTCCTCCGGGAATTATTAATTATAAAAAATGCTCCGGTTTCCCCCACAAGTCCAAAGACATGCGGTACAGGTGAATTGGGTAAGCTAAATTGTCCGTAGTGTATGAGTGTGAATGGGTGTGTACGGATGTTTCCCAGAGATGGGTTGCAGCTGGAAGGGCATCCGCTGCGTAAAACATATGCTGGATAAGTTGGCGGTTCATTCCGCTGTGGCAACCCCAGATTAATAAAGGGACTAAGCCGAAATGAAAATGAATGAATGAATGAATGAGAAAAGAAATGTTAAAAAACAATTACAAGAAAACAAGACGGACAAGAAAACAACAAAACAAAAGTAAAAACTAATTTAAAAAAATATTATTAAATGAAATGAAAAAGCCAGATGATATAGGGAAAAACATCAAATAAACCAAAGCCAAAGGAAAAACTATAAGCAAAGCAAAGAAAAAAAAAACAAAACAATCAAGGTATATCAAATAAAATATGCCGTCTGAAACGAGACGGCAAAAAATGAGCATTTTTCTCAGCCTATGTTTATGTTAAAAAGTGACCTTACTGAACCTACACACAGGAGCCAGAGAAAAATAGCTAATTTTAGAAGAAATTTTCAGATAGGACAAGATTTTGCATCTGAACTTTTCATATATAATATATTATTCATATACATTGGGAAAAATAAGCATTAAACACGTCATGTTTTTTCCTGGGAATAATATTTCTAAAAGAGCTGTTGACAAGGAATCGAACCAGGTTTTGGTAAAAACCCAGACAATACAAACATTACAATTTTGTTTAATTAAAATAAAATATCAGAAAAGAATGGAATGACAAAGAGAAAGTACTAAACTACTGAAATGTATTTATTACTTTATATCAAAGTTTTTTAATGATAGCTGCTTAAAGACGACTCTTATATAGACAATGAAGTCACATGAATTGCTCAGGTGTGAGTTTTCCTCAGACTTCAACAGTGTAAAAATCTTGATGGTTCTGTGGCTCTCGTCTATCAAATCTGATCTTTAATTTGTATTTTCAAGTGAGGTGATTGGCTGGGCCATTCTACAGCTTGATTATCTTTCTCTGAAGGCATTTGAGAGATTCCTTGGCTGTGTTTTGGATCATTGTCTTGCTGACATGTCCACCCTGGTTTCATCTTCATCATCGTGGTAATGTAGATGCTAGACTGAAGCAGCTAATATTAATTTACGATGACAAAGGGCAGAGGGTTGCTGAAGAACTACTGAGAGATTTCAGCTGCTGTCAGGGCTTTCACTCCCTTTCTATACCTCCCTTTTTTCATGTGTTCAATACTTTTTCCATGTGTCATTTCATCTTAATTTGTAAACGAATTAGTTTTGTTTTATTTGCGTATATGGGTTTCTTTGGTGGTACCAACATCTGGTGAAAAAGTCACCAGCACCTTCAGAAATATTTTCAGAGAAACATGATGTGTTCAATACTTATTTCCCCCACTGTATGTCCTATTCAGGTGTGTGCATGAACATGGCACACTCACTTGTGAAGCTCTAGCGTGATGGTCCCTTTGGGTTCTGCCTCCACACTTTTGCCCCAGAACTTGAGTTTGGGATAGATGGAGCCGTGGAAAACAAAGTCGCCCATCAGACTCTCTGTGTGAAACGCACTGATAGGCGGATGGTGACTCACCTGCTCTGAGATCAGTCTGAAACCCTGATCCTCTCTGAGTTAAAGAGAAACCAACAAAAGAAGGAAGGATGTATTAAAGGGAAGAAGAAGTAGCGTTACATAAATGTCAAACAACAGTTTCCCTCCACAGCAATCTTGATCTAACATGCATTAAATGACATCCGCAAATCTTATCGGTATGGTTCATGAAAAGCGGTCTTTACCGTGTGAGTTCATAGGTTTCTCCTAAGAGCGGGTTGAAAGGTTTTCCAGTTCTGTCCCACTGAGAAGCGACTGCAGACACAGCAAAGGCCGCTACAGTCTAAGAGACGAGACAGAAACACTCTGTAAAATTATAAAGCAGATTGTAAAGCTTGAGATACAACAAGGCCGTGTCAAAGAACTAATCACAAAGAAAACCAACTGTGTTGTCGCTTCCCATTGGCTACCGCTGTTTGGAAAGAACTGTGTGTAGGTATACAGTGATCTTAATTTAATTTCATTTGAAGTTTTTTTTTTATTTAAATACGATTCATATCCCAGCGATTTGAAGGCCCGTGTGATGTAGGAGTGCAACGTGATGTAGGAGTGCAACGTGATGTAGGAGTGCGCTTTTCCCGCCCACCGAATTGATTGACAGGCATGTATTAACATGTCTCAAAGTCTGTAGTAAAGCATATATACACGTGTCCACAGTACAAGATTTGCAAAGAAACTGGGATTAAAACATCTGTTCCAACTTCCTGTGATCAGCAGCACCTTAAGAATGAGTTTTACAAGTTTAAAATGTTTTTAAAACAGAGCATGTTTGTAATAAAGAAAAGAAAATCAAAAACTCTGTAACAAATACGTCAAATCAACTTACTTTGTACATTTCACTCATTAACTGAATCATGTCTGTCTTGGTCACTGACTGCTGTTTAACTGAAATAACACAGGAGAAGCAGACACACATGCTAGAAGAACCAGCTCGTGGGCGGGGAGAACCAGCTCATTTGCATTTAAAGGCACAGGCTACAAAAACAGCTACACTTTCTTTTGAGCCCCAAATGGGCATTTTCTGCACTGTATAATAAACATAAGATAAATATCTGATGGATATTTTGAGCTGAAACTTTACAAACACATTCTGGAGACACCAAACACTTATCTTACGTCTTGTAAAAGTCGTAAAATAGGAGCACTTTAAGATGTTTTTGGATGTAAAAACTTCATTACAATGCCTTGAAATGGTCTCACCTGCATCCTCTCTATGGAGTCGCTCTGTAAGCAGGCTTTCTGGATGAGGTATGTGTGCTCCATATACTCAGTTAGTCTCTGTAGAAAGCTCAGGGGCTCATTGAACACAATGGGCATGGTGATCTTGGACAGCTCCTAGAAAACAGCAACATCAAACAGACTTAACAGGACCAAAGACCACTGCGGTTTTACCATTCTGTGCAAAACTACAACTTTAAACCTCACGTAAACGATGTACAGTTATCTCTTGCTTTAGGCGCATGTTAAATAGACTTGTGTTCAGACGTGTTTCTGCAGGGGCCCCCAAGACATGCAAAAGCAGCTGGATGGAGGGAAATGAATAATGAAAAATGTCTTAAGAGATGTTCCTAAAAGATGGACTTGACATGCGGTCTTTACGGTGAGATATGACAGTATGGACATAAAACAACCCCACAAGCATTTCTTTTGACTGCAACAGGCTTAGTAAATCATTTTCAGTGGTAAGATTTCTCAGAAGGAGCTTTCAAGGATTTTAAAATGCAGAACTTCTTAGAAATTCAACCTCTTTAAATAACACAGAAAAATAAAGAAAAAAAAAACGAAAGCAAAAAAAAGTAAGAATATTGAATAGAAAAAGCAAAAAGCAAAGAAAAGCCAAATCAAATCAAAATAAAAGTTAATAACTAAATATTTAAAATCCCCCTAAAAGTTCCCCCTTAAAAGTCTATCTTATCTTCAACTGTCTGCTTACCAACATTCTTCAAACCCTCAGAGAGCTGCACTAAAACCTACCCTTAATAAAACTCCAAAGGCAACACGACAGAAGCAAATATTTGGATTTTAAGTGAAAACTAATGACAAAAAGGGCCAAAAAATACTAATGAATTCCCATATATTTCCATGACATTTCCCTAAAAAGAATAAGCAATTGTATAAATTTTCCGCTAAATTATGCAATCTGAGGAGGTCTGAGTGCTTTCTTTGGCCTCACTACAAATGTTATCTTTTCAGAAGAAGCAACAAAAGGGAGTTCAGGGACATTAAGCTGGAATTATATGCATCATCAGCAGAAACCATGATGAAGAACCCAGATGCCAACAAACAAAGACACAGAATACATGTGAAACCAAATAAATACACGACTGCAGTCATAAATGATTTGAAGTTCTTCAGCTGAACTCTGGTACTTTAAGCATGCCGTGTATTTATTATGTCAACTGTTAGCAGAATAAATCTAAATACATTAAAAGTGAAAATCAGCTAATACCTTCTTTAGTGTGCAACAGAATAAAGAAACTCATCCAGGTTTGAAACAACTTGATGGCAAGTTATTTTTTATTGTCTAGTAAATATTTTCTTGTTTTTTTGGGGGTGAACTATCCATTTAATAACAAAAATAATCATGTGAATGGATAAATTAACTACAAAAAATAAATATATACATCACTTTTTTCATCACTTTATTTAGCTACTAACGACTAATCTTGACTATTCTTAAATGTATTCATATTAAATAAAATGCCAGATATTCTTATGTTTTTGTCTTACCAGTCCAATGCATTTCTTGAGAATGCTCCATACACTAAAATCATTTCTGGAGAACATAGGGGCAGGAAGACACGACCTAAGAGAAAAAGACGGTTTTCTTACTTGTGAACATACGCAATCTCTCTGTAGAAGAATTCACAAATTATAAATGATCTGCAATGAACAATTGTATCTGAACAATAGAAATCTAGAGACAGGGAGAGTGAAACGATTAAAGGCAGAGACACTAAGCTTGACAAAAGAAGTTGACGGGTCACAGTGCTGGAATCTGGCCATACCTGCGCTTCTTAATTCCGTTCTCCTGAGGAACTGCTCCATTGTTCTTCTGAGCGCCGTCATACACTACAGCATCTTTAAAACTGGCTTCTGATGTGCCTTCACATGACTCGTCTGAATCCAAGCCTGGGACACACATACATATCTTATTAAGAGAGAGACAGATAAAGATGCATGTCTGCAGGCTGTCAGGTAAACTAGTTAAAGCAAAAGGCACAGTAAAAGGCAAGTAAAATAAACAAATTTAAATAAATAAAAAAAAGAAAAGAAAACATGCAAGTTCAAAATGATGCAAGTTCATTTAACAGGGTTTCTAAAAGTTTTACCATATCAAATTTAAGATTTTTTTAAGACCATTACAAATTAAATTGAGGACAACCTCAAAACATTATGCAATTCCGAATGTGCCTCACACAGATGAGTGGGCTTGACAAACCACCTGTAGAAAACACATCTGACACTTTAACCAACAGTTGCCCCAGACACTTTTTTACATTCACTTCATATCACTAGGAAAAAAAACTCAACATTGTGCATTTATGAAGTGTGCTTCACGCAGGTGAGTGGGCTTGACAAACCACCTGGAGAAATCACACTCGTTCATCTCTCTGACACTTTAACCGACACTTGCACCAGACACTTTCTTACATTCACTCCGTATCACTAGGAAAATACGAAAATACATTCTGCATTTATAAAGTGTGTCACAGGTGAAGTGTAACACGTGAGTGGGATGGCAAACCACCTGTAGAAACACTCGTCTCTCTATAAAAAAAAAACAACAACTCACCCCTCCTTACTCTACCACTTAATTCTCTGAGCACAAACTGTTCCTTAAACAATATTTAAGCAAATTTAAGACTTTTGAAGGCCAAAAATTTTGTTTTTGACTTTAAGACCCCACAAACACCTTGTTCAAGTATTCACCAAATTAAAAGTTCTGCCCAATTCTAATAAGTTGATAATTATTTTCATGAACAGTAACACATGAATTTCAGATACTATAAAACATTCACAAAAAAAAAAAAAAACAAGCTAATTCTAATTAAAAACAATTCTTGCTACAAACAAATGGATGTACAAATTATATACATAATATGATTGGTACAAAAGCATGTTTCATATTTTTGAAATGTGATATAGTAAAAGTAGGCTGCTTAAGTGACAAAAATAAATTTCCATATTGAAAACAATATATTTAAGCCGTTTATTAAATGAATTGCTTTTTTTATTTTTAATACAGCAAAAATATAATGATCCTTTTGAATCATGATTTAATGAAGACACTCACTGAAAATTAATTAAGTGTAATAACAATAGTTTATAATGACAGGCTTTGGTTTTGCATGTAGAACAAGAATCATTTGATGACATTAAACGACTCTCTAATCATAGCTCGGCTCCAAAATACTCAGTCATTTTAAATACTTACACTTTGCCAAGTTGTCAGCAATAAGTTTAATAATTTTACATAATAACATGTTTGTATCATCATTTATTCATTTACATATATTAATTAGTACAGGTCATAAAAATAATTGCAGAATTTTGCACAATATAAAATATGTTATACTGTAAGACAATGCAATATTTTCTCACCTATACTTTAACATTTTATTTTCACAAACATTAGTCACTTACATTCTATATGCTTTTAATATGCTTTCTATGCATAGAAAAATCATTTTCATGAATTTAATTTGATGCAGACACCAAAACATGATAAGCCGAGTAAATAGAGAGTAAATTTACATTTTGACAGGGGAACTTTCCCTTCAACAACATGACCTAAAATGTTTCTCCTTCATGTTTTGTACCACCTGACATGAGCGCATGAGCTGATATCAAACTTCAGGTGCCCAGCACAAAGACCCGCCAAAGTCCACATCGTCATGCTTATTTATTCATTTCATCAATTTCATCTCCACAATGACAGAAGCCATCAGATCTTCTATAAGCAGCACTGCATAATTTAAGCAATCAATGGACTGCGGTAAACTGACACCAGACTAGCACAGCACACAATGTCTGTCATAACAAACACACAAGGCTTCGATCCAAAAGTCAACAGTGGCCAAAACACAATACGGGACAAATGAGACCTTCCTCTGAAAACACAGCTGTTTAATACTGCCGTGTGTGTGATCTCAGACAGCGCTGAGAGAAAGTCAATGTTTTCATGACATGCAACAGCTCCAGATAGGCTTGTGTTGTTACAGAGGTGATGTTATTAATGACTTCTGATCCTGAATTAAGCCATTCAACCGGCTTCCTTGTAGGATTTCAAGTTTTAACAGCACAAATCTCTATTACTTTTTTTTTTATATATATCAATATCATTCTAGCACTGCATGTTTTAAAATTCTTGTGATAATATATTATGCCTATGAATTAATAAACAAAAAAAAAAAAACTTTTCACATTTTTAAAAGACCTATTTATTTTAAGACCTTTTATTTTCAGACCTTTGCACTTTAATAATTACACTACGCCACATTGTGATGTTGTGCAAATCATTTGTTTTAATTGTACAGCCATAAACAATACTAATTATCTTTTTATTTCCATTTAACTAGACCTTAAAGGGATAGTTCAACCAAAAATGAACATTTTATTATTATTTACTCAACCTTGTGTGGTTTCAAACCTTTATGAGTTTCTTTTTTTCTCTTAAACACAAAAGATATTTTGAAAAAAGCTAAAAACCTGTAACCATTGACTTCTATAGTAGGAAAAACAAAGGTTATAGGATTCCAGTGTTCTTAAAAACATCTTCTTTTGTGTTTAACCAAAGAAAAGTCAAATAGGTATTAAATAGGTAAAGGGTAAACAAAAAATTTTTGGTGAACTATCCCTTTAACAGTCAAACAACAGGCCTATATTCATCACTATGCCAATTAAAAAGAAAAGTCTCACCTGTGACGGCATCATAGAACTCGTCTTCATTGTTCATTGTAGAGAATGGACTGCTAGTACGAGGGTCTCTAAAACATGGTCTCGTCCTCTTTAGCCTCTGTAGACTTAACACCACCACTTCCAAAACAAGGACGCCCTTTAATGGAGAAACATGCACATGGAAAAGGTAAAAACAAGACTCGTGAACAACAACAGTACACTACAAAACATTTAATTCATAACATATATGGATAATCCCATTATTCACCTGTTACCCCAAATGACCTTCGAGCCAAAGTTCATTCGTTCACCTATTCATATGTCATGTTTAACTGAAACTAGCTGGCTGCTATTAGGAGGAGAGGCGGAGCCACTGTGAATCTCCACCCACAGGATCTGATATACGCTTGAACTTTGGACCGGCTGCTTCCAAAAGAGCATAACCGGACAGACAGACCTGTACTGTGACGCACACTGGACGGCCTTATCTTAGTCTAGACAAAGACCAGAGGGAACGCTTCTAGCATGGTTAAAGTATATCATGTCAGCTACACAACTTTATGTAGCCAATGCGGAGTTAATTAAGGAAAGCTTGTTCAATTTCTTTTCCATTCTGTTCTAGCAGAATGCTATTTAGGCTCAATGAATTCCCTGAGCACAAATTACTGGAGAGCGACTAGCAGTTTTATTACAGCTCAAGGGCAACTTTGAAGTCTTTAAGTACCTTGAAAGTGACTAAGAGTCCTTATTCACTGACATAGTTTCAACCTCGTTTTCAAAAATAGTGCATTGTTGCCAGGAGCAGACTTGCTATTACGTCACATATGCAAAGCAAAGCACCAAGCTACATAACATTTCTTGCTTTCTAATAATAAACCTAATCATACCTTTTTTTAGACAAGATCAATTGCAGTAATCTGCAATGCTGTGGTGAAAAATTATTTCAAATTATGAGTGTTCTGTATAATGACAATTTATTGTGGTGTACACACCAAGTGCCACTACTAACACTGCTCACTATTAGAGGTCCATAACCCACTTCCCAACATTCCTCAGCTACTTCCCAACATTCCTCAGTATATCTTCCTGTGTGTTTAATAGAAGAAAGAAACTTGAACAGTTTTGAAACATGTGGATGGTAATGAATTATTATTATTATTTTTGTTTTTTGCATGAATATCCCTTTATACACTGCTTAGACTATGAAAAAAAGGCAACAGTGAGTGTCAGTGGAGCTCACACATCACCGTCTTGAGTGCAATTTTAGATTTAGATAGTGACTTTAAGCACATATATGGATAGAACTATGGACATAAATGAGTTTAACAGAACAATGCTTGGAAGAGAAACTGTCTGCAGTCATAGTGAATTTGAGTCATATGGATCATTTATGTTGTTAATTAGATTTATTTAGTGAGCCGTTCACCACTGCTGCATTATATATTATAGCTTCCCCCTGCCTAATATTCATTATAAGACACAGGTAAACTGATCGTCAAACTAAAATCAGACTTTAGCAATTACTGGCTGCATCAGTAGCCATGACTCCATCTACTGAATTTTCATGTACATCTTGAAATATCGCATAAAAATGCTTATTGGAACTGCCAAGATGCGCATACCTGTTAAAAATGTGCATTTTCAAAAATATTATGCTTAGTAATATTTGTATAACCGAGTAGGATAAACTTTTTATCTGATAAGAAATGATGAAAAGATTTATCAAATAAATTTCAGCATGATTGTTTTAACAGATGGGATAACAACAATGGGTGTGATGGGACAGCATTAAAATGGACAAAACAGTGGACCGACCACATTGTAAAATATCTAAAATGTTGTTTTGGCCATTCTAAAAATTCATGGCAAACAATTTATTAAAAATAAATATAATAAAAAAAACAATCAAGATAAAATAAGATTTTTCTTTTAAGAATGATATTAATTTTAATGTCAATACGCATCTATTGTGACTGTATTTTATGAATTTTTTGTCCAAAATATGTATCAATAAGGTTAGAGCAACAGCACAAGGATTTTCATGAGAACAGACTTTTAAATGAAGAAACAGAAACCTCTTAGATTTCATAAAAATACCTAGTTAAAATAGTTAAAAAATATATTTTATGTTTGAAGGATTTTGAGGGCAAGTACATGACAGAATTTAAATTTTTGGGTGAATTAAATAACTTATAATAATTCTATAATGGCTTACATCAGCAAATCCAGGTGGCTTACATCAGCAATACCCATTCTCACATTTTATTTGAATATAACAATGTACTGATTTATTTAAAAAAAAAAAATAATAATTTACTGGTTGATGTGTAATAATACATTATACAATAGCTTTGTGTGAAAAAAAAAAAAAGACAGAAAAAGTTGTCATTCAGAGATAATCATCCTCTCCAGAGGGCTGTTTTCCATGGCTACCAGACTATTAAGTTATCGAGAGCTTGAATTTAACAGAAATTAGATCAGTCTTTTGAGTTGCATTTCAGACAGACAGTCAGATGGGTTTCAAATGACACAAGAGTGAGCAAATAATGGCCAAATTAGATTTTTGGGGTGAACTATCCTCTTAAACACACAATTAAGCCAATATCTAAATAGGCAAAGGGTCAAAAGGAGAAATATTAAGTCCTCTGAAATCAAAGAGGATCAAAAGAGAGGGAGAGAGACACTATTGCTCAACCTTTTCATCAGAATCTGATACATTATCTCCAATCCCCTTTCACCTACATGGAGAAACAAGTGTTCTGCAATGAGCTGAAATGTTCAAAAAACACAGACGTCTCAGCTGCCCCCTGAGAGATGATGTTGTGTTACAGTAATGATCCCTGATCTGCGAACACAGTGTTCCCGGGAGCAAGCAAAGCGGAATTAGAGACCGAATAAAGGTGCTGTGGCAACCAATAACCATGGACATTTGCTCTGCGTGAAAAATAAGAGACTCAGGTGCAGTTGGTGTGTCTTGCCAGATTCATTTCCACAGAATTTTATCAAAGTTTCTGCAGGTTTAACCAAGTAAAATTTAAACCTTTTTAAGACCATTATGAATTCAATTTCAGACTTATAGGAGCTAAACGCTAAAGATTGTTTCTAATGGATTAGCAAAAAGGCCTTTCACTTTAAGTGTCAATCGGGAAAAAGGAGGTGTACTAGAACAGATGACAACAGAAATGTCTAGGATTTCATCTAAAGCTGCAGAATTTATTGTGGTGAATACATTTAAATGGGCAAAAAGTGGCCAAAATTATTATTACAGTGATATGGAAATGTATAGAATTTTTGGAACTCTGGTGATGCCAGATTTGTGAAGTTCTTTTTCTACATTAAAGCCAGCATGAAACAGAAATTGCAGTTGATTTTATTTGTTATTTACATATATATATATACATATATATGCGTGTGATATCTATCTAGTGCATATATATTGTGTGTATAAATAACTGACTCCTAGAACAAGAAAAACAGGACAGAAATGTAGGACAGGACTTACTTTTGTTCACTTGGAGTCATTTTACATAAGGAAAATATCAGAGAAAACTTGTTGTCATTATGTACACACAATAATCTTAATCTCTTCACAATAAATTGATAAACAGTGTGAAGAAATGAAGTAAAAAATAAATAACTACGGTATAATGCAAATATCGAAGCAGTAATAATAGTAGTAATAATAATAATATAATTTTTTGCACTCTTCATAAATGAATTGGACATGCTGTTTTGCTTTAGCTTTTTTTTGTACAGAAAAATCCCCCCCAAAAAAGCAGTATTTGGAAAAAGAAAGTACACAGGAATATAAATAAAAACAAAAACAAATAATGTGCACAAATAAAATACAATAAACATTGCAATATTGCATTTAAAAAAAGAAGAACTGCTGGTTTTAATTTGACGAAGACTTCAGGTACAAAAGGACAAAGTGATTTCTGAAAGGGCACGACTGCCTAATAAAGCGACTGTATGGAAACACACAAACACCCACAGGTTTTCAGAAGCGGAATGAATCACAGGCTCTTGCGTTACTCAGTTTCATTGACACTCTTGGAATGTGGTCTGCTTGGGAGAGGTGCACACACGCATACCTGCCAGTGACACTCATTAGTTATCATGTCAAGGCGGAGTAACTTGGGAATCTCCATATTACGCACACACAAAAAACAAAGCAGTGACAGCTTTTCTCTCTGGAATGTGGCCTGATACTGATCTACTGTACATCTGTCTATAAATTTGCCCCAAGCTACACACAATACAGTACCTCAGGAATGGAAATTAACCAATAATTTAAAGCAGTTCTTGTGGCATACCCTAATGTACATTATTGGATGTACTTTTGATGGATCTAGGATTGTGACGGTATCATATTATCTTAAGAACACGAGATAAGCTTTTATCGTGATATTCATTATCACAATATTGAGATAAGCAAAAATGGTTTTGGCAGGCTTGAATCACAAAAGAAATCAACATTTGTTTTATTGAGTTATGTGCATACAGTTTCAGAGTAAAACAAATGTTTTAAATAAATTAAGTTGTAAAATGATTATAAAATATAATAGCTAACATTTCACGTCTATTTAGTAAACATTACTGTTGAATTAACTAACATCAACAAATAGAAACAGTTTTTTAAGTTGTTGTTACTGTTAGTTAAAAAAAAATACTGTATTTAGTTTATTACTCCATTAAATAAAACAGTTATTACTTTTGATATGGATGCACCAAATTTTCATAATGTGGTTATTTTATTGGCTTTATTGGCTTTTTGTGCCAGTATAATTTAAATTGTTGAGTTACATTTAAAAAGTGCCGCAAAATGACCTTACATCATTCAATAAAACAAATAATTGTTATAAAGCATTTTCAGTGTTTGGCCAATAGGAGTTATAAAACATTAAGATCATATATGTAATAATAATTAACATAGTAAATGTTTAGCAAATAATTTAGTTTAAGTAATGTTAACAAAAACAGCCTAATTGTAAAAAGAGTTAACAAATAACAGGCCTAGAAAGAATCTACAGAAGAACACTTACAAACAATATATCAATGATTTTTGAAAAATAAAGAGACTATTATGCCTTTAAGCATTTGGTGTCATTATGAAAACCACTACAAACACAGCAATCTGAATATTCTTAAAAGGCATTATGAAAGTTTTCAATCATTCAATTTATTTTAAAAGCACCAACGATAACAATATCATGCATGTTTATTATAAGAATGTATTTAATATATAGAATTATTGAATATCAGCACACAGGCTACATAATACTTTTAAATCGATTTTACCACTTGTCAGTAGCTGTAATTTTGACAGTTTACTTCATCTCCTCGAGAAAAATCGTTATAAATCTGCAGGTTTTTGTCACGCTTAAAAAGAAACATAAACATGACATGTTAGTTCCTAAAGCCTCAAGGATAAACACAAACGGTGCGGTACACGGAAAATCATCTAAAACGGATAGGATTCACGTTATAAAGAAAGCCAAACGCAACTGTTTACTTTAAATAGGAAAAGAAGGACGGGGAAATGACAGATGAACAGCGTTTGACACGTTTGAACCTCTTGAACTTTTCAAACCGAAAGTCAACGCTTGTCTGAAAATGTTTTGATTATATTCGTCCGACTTTAATGTCAAAAACGCCAACAAACTCAGCAGTTGACACTCTCCCAAATCAGGGTTGTGTCCTAAAATCCAGTGAGCTGCCTAGCTAGACTGCATTTTTGGAGTGTTCTGGTTTAGGTAGACGGGTTATTGTTTTGTTTCCACTGATCGCTATTTAACTGAAAACTGCTGTGTGTGTCAGCAGTTCACGGGGTTTTATGAGCACAGCCGGAGACTGAAAACAGATGCTAATAGGCTAAAGCTCCAGTCGCTAACTGACAAACTTACTGACGCCTCGAGAGCTTTACGTCTGCTGAAAAACACTGCTTGACAACTTTCATTACTGGCATAAAAGGGTTGAAAAAAACTACTTTGAAAGAAGACAGTCGGGTACCTGTGATGATTGCTGGATCTCGTTTCTCTCGGGCAGGGATTGATGAAGAGATGATGATGCTGCTGCTGCTGCTGAAGGGCTGACACACACAGCCGGAAGAGATCGATATGGGCGGTTTGACTGACGTGTCTCTTGGCCAATTATATCGCGGGATTTTTAGTCGCCTGACGGGTTACGTCAGAGCAAGATTTGCACAATGTATTTAGATGCAGTTTTTGTGTTTCTAAACTTACTGACGCTCACTTAAATGAATGATGTGACTCAGCAAAAAATGTGGCTCATATATGCTAGCGTGCAAACATATTAGACTTTTCATTTGTATTTTAATTCAAAATGTACACAATTCTATACAAACATTGAACAAAATCACTGTACTTTCCACTTTTTCCACAAAACGTTAAATATATAAGTTAAACATAGAATTTCAAATAGACAATATATGCTACTAATACTACACTAATAGTCAGAGTTTGAAAAATGTATATAAAAAGTAAAAATAGAAATTTAATTGTTATAATCCCCAAGTATTTAAAGAAAATAAATTAAATGTAAACTAAATATGTAATATTGTAATATATTTTGTATATAAATATTACTTTTTTATTAGAATATAATTTTTTTAACTGCATAAAGTATGCTTTTTTATTTTAATGATATAGAAAGAGTAAGAGCCTGTAGAAAGATATATATATATATACACAGTGGGTAGCGCTGACGCCTCACAGCAAGAAGGTCATTGGTTAGAGCCTCGACTGGGCCAGTAAGCATTTCTGTGTGGAGTTTGCATGTTCTCTCACTGTGTTTGAGTGGGTTTACTCCGTGTGCTCCGGTTTCCCCCACAGTCCAAAGACATGTGGCACAGGTGAATTGGGTAAGCTAAATTGGCCGTAGTGTATGTGTGTGAATGAGAGTGTATGGGTGTTTCCCAGTAATGGTTTGCAGCTGGAAGGGCATCTGCTGCGTAAAACATATGCTGGATAAGTTGGTGGTTCATTCCGCTGTGGCGACCCCTGATTAATAAAGCGACTAAGCTGAAAAGAAAATTAATGAATGAATTCTCCTTTAAAAACAGAGCACAATTCTCCTTTGTTACACCAGTTCAATTCGAAAAAATTCCGAAAATTTACTGACTTGTAGAAATAAAAATCAATTAAAACTCTACTGTAGACTTTACAAGGGAGAGAGAGACTGATTGACTTTAAATAGAACTTTAATTACAATTTAACATTTTGTCCCTAATGATTGTATATAAAAAGAACCATCAATGTTAAATTCATAGACATTTAGTCACTGCCCAGGTGTCTTTAACTGTCTTTTTATGACAGCCAAGATGCCATATTTGCTCAACAAAACAGCCTTTAAAATACATTCAAAAGAAAACTGAATAGAGAATAAATAATAGAAAATAGGCCTATATACATATATATTAAAAGATTAATAATATAGAAGGCGGCACAGTGGCTCAGTGGTTAGCACTGTCGTCTCACAACAAGAAGGTCGCTGGTTCGAGACCCGGCTGGGCCAGTTGGCATTTCTGTGTGGAGTTTGCATGCTCTCCCCATGTTCGCGTGGTGCTCCGGTTTCCCTCACAGTCCAAAGACATGCAGTATAAGTGAATTTGATAAGCTAAAGTGGCTGTTGTATGAGTGTATGGGTGTTTCTGGGTTGCAGTTGGAAGGGCATCTGCTGCGTAAAACATTGAACCGAACAGCACAACCTTTCTTATAATGTGACGGTTTGTTCTGTAAACCACCTCTCAGGCTTTAATTCGATCCTAAAACGTATTCCAAGAACCTTGTAGTGTATTCATATAAAGCTCAGTCATTACTAGGTCACTGTGTAAAACATAATGTGGTACAGAGAAGCAGATTAAAACTGACCAGCGTGTGCCCTATAATCCACAAACATTGTAATCGCAAAAAAATTATTGAGTGTAATGAAGAGCTTGTGCATTATTAATACAAATTTGGTCAGTTTCATTAATAATGGAGGCAGGAATCACTGATACTCCACTGTTCCCAGAGCAGCTCACTTGACTCACATGACTCACAACGAAGTTTATCATTAACTGTTTGTAACCTTTTGATTTGAATTAATTTGTCAGTTTTTTTCATATGTATGTTGACAGATTCCTTAGAATCAATATAAATCTGTTAAAATCAAATATACAATTAAATTGGATTAGTTAAAAGATATGAATACGGACTAGATATATCTATATGTAGAAAAACCCAGATCCAAATATTTAAATTCTATGAGAGTGGTTTACGTAATATTCTGAGAAGAGATTGACGCAGCTTCATACTCCACACAATAGATTAATTAATAAGAAGCATTTAAAACACATTGGATTTATTGATGTTATTAAATATTGTTCTCATTTGTTTCATTTATGTTTAGCAAACGTCAATCACGTAAAGCTTATTAGTTCAATGATGTTAAAAGTAATGTAATCCAAATGGATGGAAATGTTATATGCATAAATCTTATTTGTTAGTCCTGAATATTTTTTGAGTGCTTTACTGTATTATTATTATTACTTTTTTTTTAATGTGTGGGTTGGAAACCACCTCTGATGCTGATGAAAAGGGAGAGCATGGGACGGCTGAAAAACAGATGTTACTTTGACATTTTGGCCAAAATACACTGTATGATGCAACTGCTATCCAGCTATTAGATGAATTTGTGCTGTCTAAAGCCTAAAGCTTCGTATTCATTAATCCAGAACAGACCGGCCAACTACTGTAGCTGTCAGCTATAAAACATAGTGGTAGAAGCTAATTATAAACCTTTCATCAAAAAAACATCCTGTTTTACACACCATCAAGACAGGGGTGTGTGAGTCTCACCCACTAATGACAAATGGACAAATTGTTTCCCTCAGATTTTGATGTGTTAATGGTGTGTTTGTATCGCAAGGATGAAGTTGTAAAAGGTTTAAAAGTCAAACGTTTAAGCCCTGTGTTCACACCAATATGAATGTACATTTCCCCATTACTTACAGTTTACACTGCAAAAAAATAAATGCTTATCTTACTAAGAGTTTTTGTTTTGTTTCTAGTTCAAATATCTTAAAGAAATTAACATTTTTTGTAAATTAGACAGTATTTAACTGTAATATGGACTGTGTTTTACATAAAAAATATTCATAAATTAGCTTTTATTTTAAACTAGTTTTTATATTTTGTGATTCATGTTTTTATTTTTATTTTCCCTGTTTATTTATGCTCTTGAATTGGGACCTTGATCTTTCTTCCAACAACTTTTAACCTTAAAAAAGTGATGCATTGTCTGGGTTGGTGTTGTATAATATAGTACAAAAACCTTGTCATGAACATTTTTCGTTATTAAAAATTTCGTTAGAAAGACTTATTTCTCCATATATTACGATCGAATCGCCTGTGTATTCCTGTGTTGTGTGTGTGTAAATTTGGTTCCCTTGTTGTTATCCCTCCAGTGTTTTCCCCCCCTGTAAGTTTTGTGTTGGCTTTGTTTGTTATCACTGTAAAATATTGTTATATACATGGTTGAAGCAGTAGGAGTTGGATTCCACACTTTTCTTTATTGTAAATATTTTCTCCTGTTTTTTTATATATATAGGTAGGAAGTGAGGTTTAGTATTGTATTTTTATTTCAGTTTTTTTTTTATTTTCTGGTAAGGTGTGGGTAGTTATTGTGGGTGTTTAGGTAGAGTGTACTTTTTTGTTTATTATTTTCTTTGTGGGTCCTCTCCGAGGTAAGGCTTCACGTTTTGATTTATGTATTTTTAGATACACACGCACACACACTTTTTTTTTTTTTACAGAAGATTTACAGGTAATTTTCTCTCAGGACATTATCAGTGTTTTTACAGTGTATTATCCGATTTTTACAGTGTAAATGATTGCAGCATGCAAAAGTTCACTTCAAGGACAACACCATTAATCATAATGATAGTTTTAAAAATAGTTCCAAATTAAAAAAAAAGAAGCTTACAGAATAGCTCACATCAAAATAGCTCACATCACAACTGATAACACCGCTGTGAAACACTGTTAGAATCACAGGGATTGTTTTTTGGCTGAAGAACATTAAAACATACATCTTTCTTTTCAAATACAGATCTTAGTTCAGAGTAGTTTGTAAATCTTGAAATAGCTATGGCCTTACATTAGGGTTCAATTATTCCTGCAGGGTTTTTTTTCCAACAGATGAGTGGGACTTGAGGATGATTACAGTAAAATGGACTCTTTCATCCAGCATTTAACACGCCAATTACACCCACTGACCCCGTACAACATGCCTTTGTTTCTGGGTGCACGGAGTTTCACTGAGTTTGCGAATAGTGAATCTTTCTGTCACAACTCGACAAATGTAATATAAAGTCTACAAGATTTACAAAGTCTTTTATGATTTCCCACTGTTTACTGACTAAACATTTGACTGTGTTGTGTTTGCTTTATATGGCCGTTAGGTGGCGTTGGAAGTTAAATTACAGTTTTTTCCAACTGCTTACACACAGTCTTTTCATGTCACACAATTTCTGAAATCTCTTACTCAAAATGCAAACCTACACACCAAATCTCCAAAACTAGAAGCTATTTCTCAGCCTTGAACTCAGTATTCAATCGCATAAAACACCTTTTTCAAAACACTACACACAATCCTCAACCTAAAACACAAGAAGGAAGCGACTTGTTTTCCTTTTCCAAGCACAACCAATCAAAACGCTACACTTATTCACACAGTCACATACACACACTCCTTAAATGTGGAAACACTCATTTCTTAACTGATCACTAACTAATCACTGCTTTACTGTAGTATAGGCCTGTAAATTGGTCAAATAGGTGTTCTCGTCCAAAATAAAAACTGGATTGCCACCCATCCACAATTTGTAGTTTTCTATCTACCCTCATATTCACCTTTTCTAAATCCTAAATTCCTTTAGAAAAGAATAGAGAAATTCTTCTCAGCTTGGCTCTGTAAAGTGAATGATGGCCAACCACGTGCCCGCATAACACTTCTCTAGGCAATGAACACATTTTTACATACAGTATGTTTATG
>CAIGQW010000317.1:6728835-6746108 GCA_903798125.1 Danio choprae | reverse complement strand
CACACACACACACACACACACACACACACACACACACACACACACTTGTGTTCTTTACTGTTTTCTAGAATATACTTTTGCTTTACATATGTTGTTGTTGTTGTTTTACATTTTTACTGACAGAATGTGTTTTGTTGTATGCTACAGTATGCAACAGTAATGTTTGGCCTAATAAATATATTCTGTTTCTACATGTCATTGTGTTTACAGTGTCCCTGTTACTCTTCTCAGCAGATTATTTTCACCATAGAACATTGTACTGAAATGTAGATATAAGCCTATGAAAGAGCAAAGAGCTTTAGATTTAGAACAACAGTGTTTAAATGGTTTATCCAAACATTTACTATTATGAAAGACGTCTTTGCCATTTGATGCAAATGCTTCATTCTGACACGTGTTTATGGCATTTAGAATGCAGTGCTACATTTTGATGGAGATGTAAGGCATTTTGTATTTTGTGTGTGCAGTTTTGGGAATTGTGTGTTGAAAAGGTGACGTTGTTTTGAAAACGTGTGTAAGCAGTTGGAAAAAACTGTAACACACAAAACGGTGTAGAATGAATGAGTTTTGTTTGGTATATTGATTGAGCTCGTGTGTCTGCACATACAGGTTTCGAAATATTTACCCTTGTAAAGATATAGTTGCTGGAAGATAGTTACCAAAGATTTGGTAACACTGACTAAAGCGTAAGTAGCCTATTTTCCCCTCACATCTACGATATACAGTAGATTAAAGTCATAATAGACACAAAACAGCTGACTTTAAAAAATAAATATATACTTCAGTGCTTTCGAACTATACTTTAGTTAATGACTTGAATTAATCTGTTGTGATAATTATGTAGTTGCTGTAGTAATACAATAGGTTAGTAACTAATCAATACTACAAGTTTTCTAGGCTTAATATGTATTGTAGCCTACTACAGACACCAGATTTTACTGAAGTAAAAACTTAAGTAGACCACAATATTTGTTACAGTTTATAATGGTTAATACTACAGCATCCTTTAGCATTCATTAACAAGTTGTAATGCTATAATATAGAAAGCATACAACACGTTATGGTTCAAAAGCACTGTAGTATTTCATAGAAATTTCTAAAGTATTTTTTTATATAGTAAATAAATATGTTTATTACCAAATGGTCTAGGAAATAAGAAGCTTTACATTTGGAAAGTAATGATTAACAATCCCAGGAGGTAAGATTGAATGTTATGAGCAATAATGAATTGCCGTTCATTTTATGTAAAGTCTGTGGGCTTTCTAAAGCTCTGCTACCACATTGGGCACATTTTTTAATAAGGTTTAATATCTGATGTCAACTGCCTTTATTAATTTGGATGGATTCGATTTGTTTTGTTATTTTTAAGGAACAAGAGACTAGTTATTGCTTATTCATATAAAGTGCCTTTGGTGGTTAAATGGACAGAGAAGTATAAGAGACAAATTGGGTGGCTGTTGTAAACACAAGTATTTGTAATTTAGCATATTTTATAAATAATACATTTACAGTTCTAGTAGATTATTTTAAATTAATAGCGATGACAATATCAATCATGTGCTGTGTTTTGTTTATACAGTTTTAGTTACTGGAGTTGGCTCCTTGTTAATTTACAGTGTTGCAACCAAAAACGCCAGTACGTTACTGTAAATATTATAGGCAATATTTTCTGTAGTAAATAATGCTGTTTTTTTTTACTTAAATATTTCTAAAAACTAGAATGTATAATCCACAAGATGTATTTCTCATCAGACACAACCGAATAAGGATTTATGAACCCACTTTCGCCATTGTCGCCACCACAGCCATTACATTACATTACAAATTTTTTCCCCCTCAGACATGGAGCAACAGCAGCAGACGTCCTGTTAGTATCATTATCACAGTTATTTATATGCCAACTATAGGACAGCAAACTAAAATACTGCTTTATATTAATTAAGCCCACCATGAAACAGAATATGTGATATCAAGCAGCACTGGGGATATTTTTCTCCCCGTGTCTCCCTGTGGGTTTTGGATTCCTCTGTCTACTGTGGCAAGGCTGCTGACAGCCATTACAGTCATAACAGTAAGAGAATCCCTAAACGCCTCAGCATTGCACAGATAATTGCTGTCTTACAGACAAAAACATATTTTCCATTCAAAAAGTCTCTATAAATATGTTTTGCAGAAAAAAATGCCATCAGCACTTTTATGATATTTTGATTTGTGGTGTCTTGCATTAAAACAAAATGGCCACGCAAGGTGAAGAAACTGATTTTCTGTTTTGTTTTTGCTTGTTTTATTTTTTCAGTTTCGACATTTTTTCTTTTTATAAAGTGTTTATTGTAGCCTATGTAAAGAAAATATCCAAACATCCATTACTGTTTTTTTGGCAAACTTGATCAGATTGTGTTTGTAGATTTTAATGGCAATACACATTTTATGCTCTCAGAATGATTTCCCCCCTCCTATCAAAGGGATAGTTCACCCCAAAATTAAAGTTTACCCCATTTATTCACCCTCAAGGGGGTCCAAACCTTTAAAAAAGCCTGCTGCCTATTTATTTAAATAAAAATATTTTTTCTAGTCATCTCAAATCAAAATTAGTCAAACTGACTATAAAACTAAAGAAATACTGATTACAATGAGTTACATTTCTAACAAATACATTAGTTGTCATGACTTTTAGTCATATAAATTTTACAGTGTCAATTTCATTCGACAAAAAAGTACATTTTTCTGGCTTTTCATTTTTATTCAAAATTTTAAGAATTTTAATAAGGTTCGGCCAAGAGGACAGTCAGCCTCTGAATAAAGCAATCATTACAGGTTAATTATGGCACATGTGACCAGTGCTCAAATTCCTGCTGCATCATCCAGCCTCCCATTCCAGAGGTGCAGACAACCAGGCTGAGTACAGCACACAAGAAGAAATAAACAGAGGAGATCTGGACTGTTATAATAAAGGCTGTATCTCTGGAACTGCACGATTTAGAGCCCAAAATCCAATGACATAAATGTTGTTTTTCAAACAATAATCTTAAATCAGGAATATTTTGCGATTTTGTGAAGACATCTAAACAAAACATTCATTCATTCAATTTCTTTTTGGCTTAGTCCCTTTATTAATCCTGGGTCGCCACAGCGGAATGAACCGCCAACTTATCCAGCATATGTTTTACGCAGCGGATGCCCTTCCAGCTACAACCCATCACTGGGAAATATCCATACACACTCATTCACACACATACACTACGGACAATTTTAGCTTACCCAATTCACCTATAGCGCATGTCTTTGGACTTGTGGGGGAAACCGGAGCACCCGGAGGAAACCCACACAAACACGGCGAGAACATGCAAACTCCACACAGAAATGCCAACTGACCCAGTCGGGGCTCGAACCAGCAACCTTCTTGCTGTGAGGCGATTGTGCTACCCACTGCGCCACCGTGCTGCCCTAAACAAAACATCCAGGATTTTTAAGTATTAGTAATAAAACCACACAAGGATCCGAGGAAGCTATTCTGCACATATAAAATATAGAGCAAGTAGTGGAAGTTTTTATTTTCTGCAGTATTTCATTTGTGACCCTGGACTATAAAGGCCAGATTTACTGAAACTGAGATTTCAAAATATAACCAGAAAGTTGAATAAATAAGCTTTCCATTCTTGTATAGTTTGTTATACAACTATTTAAAATTTGCAATCTAAATATTGAGAAAGTCACTTTTAAAGTTGTCTAAATTAAGCTCAATGCACATTATTAAAAAAAATATATAATTAGTTTTTGATTTAATTTTTTACATGACATCTTCATGGAAATTGATCTTTAATATTCTAATGGCTTTTATCATAAAAACTCAAATGAATATTTGTGACTCTTACAATGTACTTTTGACTATTCTCATACACCCTGGTAACTTTTGTGGCCCAGGGTAACGCATGTTTCAAAATAGTGATATTCATCAGAAATCAGTGTTAAGAAAGTTCTTATTGCAACAACTTACTCAATACAGTGGGAGCACTGGCAGTAAGTAGGTCAATGTGTGTTAAATGGGCTGTTAAGTATCCTTTATAGGCAGTAAAAACGATTAAGATAAATTATCATATGGTTTCCGAATGGTTCCCATTTGGTTGTTCTTTGGAAACCAATTAAGAATGTTATGGAAGCATTGTCTAGGGGTTTTTATTTTTGGAAATAAAAACTAACTTCCCAGAATGTTACAGGGAGTTTTTTGCAACAACCTAAAATAACCTAAAACCTAACGTTCGTTACATATGCGCCCTAAAGAAAACCTTCCTGGACAACCAACTAAGAACGATCTGGGAACCCCCCCAACATTTTTTTGTAAATTTTATTATGGATCAGGATCTGAACCAATTCCCAATCTTTGTTTATAGGATGAATAGTTTGTGCGCCGTGTCTTGGTGGCAGTAGTGCTCTGCGCGCAAGGCTCTCCGCCGCCGATCATTCGTCACGGCCAGAGCCGCTATTTTGGGCGGGGAAAAAGAAACCCAACTAACACTCCAGCAGCACTCAGCAGACGAGCAGCAGAAACTCACTGCTAAAGACGAGCACCGGGGAATATCTTGCAGACGAGGAGCACTAGAGAAAACACAAACATCTCTTTAAGCAATCGCATTGTCTTTTGGATTTCCCATGATTCGGATGTATGCTGATTTGGTGTAAAGCGCTATTTCAACTTCTGTTTTTTTGGGGAGAAGGAGGTACATTTCGGCTTCATTTGTGTCTTGTAAACGGAATGAATGACCAAGACAAAGGTTGACACCGGTTCCCCGACGCATTTTGTCTCGTCGAAGGAGAAGAGGCAAAAGCAGAAAATGGAGAGCAGCACCGGCGAGCAAGAACAGCCGCAGCCACAGCACCAACCGACACAGCAGCCGCCGCCTGCGCCGCCGCTACAAGTTACCGAGAAAAAGAAAATACACCGGGCACCGTCTCCTGCACGACCCAAAGATGTGGCCGGCTGGTCCCTCACTAAAATCCGCGGCGGTATCGGCACGCCGACGCTGAGCGTTAAACCGGGAGCCATTTATTTAGGCGGCCGCGTGTCCAGACGCAGCCCCGTTACCGGGAAAGACGCAAAAACAGAGAAGAGTAAAACGACCGGCAAACCCGCGCTGTCTGCGACTGGAGCTCCGAAGAGCAACGTGAAGTCTAATAAAAGCGGCCGGAGAAAAGTTTCAGATGCCAGCATTGGATCGGATGATTTAAGCAAGGACTCCGGATGCGCACCGGGGAAACTCTCACCCACCGACAGCAGTTCCGAGCTCTCCGACTGCGCCTCCGAGGAGAATAAAGTCTCCACAGACGCGCTTAGTAGCGACACGGAGACCAGCAGCCGCGGGGGGATCGACGGAGAAAAAGGGGCTGCTGAACATGGATTACTGGACAAAAGTGGTCACACCAAGACCAGCGCAGAGAAAGGGCGACTCTCGCTGGGGATGGAGACCGCAGAGGGGAGCGTGTCCCCCGGGGAGGAGCGCTCCCTTACCTCGATGGACAGCAGGATGCCTGCCAGCACATCACTGGCCTTTTCAGACCTGACCGAGGAGCTAATGGACGGCATGCATGAGGAATTAGTCAGGGAGATTGAGGAACTCAGGTCGGAGAATGATTATTTAAAGGTAATATTATTAATATTATCACGGTTATATTATTGTCTTGTGGTATAAAATCAAAGCACATTTTGGATGGTGATCACTTTTCCACCAAAAGTTCTTTGGAAACCCATCTATGTGTTGGTGCTTTAAACAGCCAAGAATCAAAACACCGATCCAAACATCCTTACCGAACCCCTACTGACTTAATCCAAAGAAGGAAAATTTCTATATAGCTATATAATTAGCAATCTGTAATCCAATATCAATGTAAAATGCTTTCAAAATATTTTGTTTTTTGTGATTATGATTATAATTGCGACAATAAACTTGAAATCCACTCAAAAGAGAAAACACCATATCATTGTTTTTTTTCAAATAAAGAAGATAGTTACACTTTTAGACCACCTATAACTGAATTAATCAAATCAAGGTCAGAAGTAAAATCACAGCTATTAGAAACTCTGTGAAATGATGAAGAGATGTTTTTTAAACATGTTTTAGTGTTAGTAGCCACAACAACTATAAAGATTATTCTGGTGGAAACTAATAAGGAATAGTAATGTTTGAGTAACTAACCAGTGCAATACTGCCTGATGTCATTTTCTAGATTACTAGTGTGTTTTTACATATTCACTTATCCTGCTGCAAGGCACATGTATATAAGATCTTTGTTTACTATTTCACGGGCTTGTCTTTTCTCCAGAATTACTATGAGTCTTATGGAAGAGATAAACAGTGATTCTTTTGTAATCTCGGTTTTCGTAAACTATCACAAGACCATGACGAAACCAAATCTATTTCATCTGTCATGCCTAATATTAAAGCGGTAAAATTCCCAGTGTAAGTAGTGCACTGGTGTAGCTGGAGTAATGCAGCTGTTTGCACAGATGCTGCAGCAGTGCACAGCGCCCGCGCCCACTTTTCACTCCATTGTTTATCCGCGCGCTCGAGCACGTGACGCGCGCTGCAGTAGTTGACCTATATTCACTGGAAATGTGTGACAGCACGCGGTGGCCCTTCGTATCTATCAGCCTGCATGTTTTACACGTTTGAGGTATAAATAGTTTATTTGGGTTTACGGCAATGTGGTTTCCAAACATGGCGCTATTATGTAAACGGTGTAGTAAAATGCAGCGTAATGATTCTCATGCAGATGATGGTACCGTCTCAAGTTCAAATACAAACGGAAGAGGTGAATCCTAAAACAAGATGTACAGTGAACATACTCTGCGGTATATTAGTATTTATGTCAGTTTTGCTGTTGGCTGGGGTCATGTGGACTATTTTAAATACCATTTTAATTAGAATTTTATATTTAAAGGATATAATTTGTGGCTTTGGACCACAAAACCAATCATGCATCAATTTGAGGAAACTGAGATTTATGCATCACCATCAAAGCTGAATAAAAAAGCTTTCGATTGATATGGTTTGTTAGTACAGGCCAATATGTAGCAGAAATACACCTATTTGAATATCTGGAGTATTCAAAAAGTATAAATACTGATAAAATCACCTTTAAAGTTTTCAATTTAAGCTCTTAGCAATGCACATGACTAATCAAAATGAGTTTTTGATATATTTACAGTTGAACATTTACAAAATATCTTCATGGAACATGATATTCACTAATATACTTATGATTTTTGTCCAGGGTCACATTTTTTAATAGTTATCTATTTAACATCTATTTGTTCATAGTAAATGTTTATAGATACCTGTACCTTTTTTTTAGATGTAGCAATTTTCAAATCATGACACAGTGAGGCTACATTATTTTTTTGACTGCCTTCTTTGTAATTTTAGACAACAGTTTTTTTCTGCTTGTCACAAAGCAGTACAGATCATTTCCACAGTACCACACCAAGGACATAATGTAATAATAACAATATTACCACTCACTCACTTTCCTTTGATTTATTCCATGATATATCAGGGGTCGCAACAGCGGAATGAACCGCCAATTACAAGAACATGCACAATATTAACAATAATAAATAAAAATAAATCAACCTGTCACAAAGTTGTAAACTGAACAAGTATTTATAACATAAGTGTAACAATGATATTGGAGCTTCCCTAATTTTGAAGGTGCCTAAATGTGTTTTTGGACCTTTAAAAATGATTTACATTGTGCCTACATTGAAGAAAAGTCCTGAAATGTTCTTCTATTTGGCTGAAGAAAGAAAGCCATATACATCTTGATTAGCTTGGGTGAAAATAGTCATAAACTTTACTTTTTTGTGTGAAATATTCCTTTAAATGGCTTTTCACACTACTCTTGCCTACCAGTAGCATCATATGCACTTTTGAAGAGGCTCCAGTGGGAGCCCATATTTACTTCACAATATTTAATTCACAATGCATTGCTTGCTTGTGTATCAGGACGAAATGGAGGAACTTCGCTCGGAGATGCTGGAGATGAGGGACATGTACATGGAGGAGGATGTTTATCAGCTCCAGGAACTCAGGCAGCAGCTGGATCAGGCTAACAAGACATGCCGCATCCTGCAGTATCGCCTCAAGAAAGCAGAGAGACGCAGCATCCGCGTGGCCCAGACGGGACAGGTGGATGGAGAGCTCATCCGCACACTGGAGCAAGATGTCAAGGTTAGAGCAATACTGTGTAACTGAGCACTTCAGCTGAGGCGAAGACACACTTACATTATTTATAACGGATAAAACCCACACCAGATATTCTTCTAGATATTTGATAGCAAGAGCTTGCCTCTGACTTTAAACTGAAACGACCCCTTGTGAAAAAGAAATGCACTGAATGTGTACTTGCAGTGTATTTCAAATCTTTAAAGTATATCATAAAACTGTACTTGAAGGTAATACAGTATTTATGAGATAAAACGCAATGCAACTTAACGGCACTTCAAGAGAGTTCACATTCATGATTGTTTCTTAACACATTTAAGTACACTTTTAAAAAAGTAGTCAACTTTAGGTTTTATTAGTTTTTATATTATTGTTTTATACACTGCCTGACAAAAGATTTAGGAACAACAAAATAACTTGACTTCTAGTTGATCATTTAGTATCAGAAGTGGTTTATATGAAAGGCAAATGCCTCTAGATTACGCTTATTTTAATAAAATATGATCATACCTTGATTTTTAATTATTTAATTAGGACAGTAAGGACTTAGGACTTGTCACTTAACAGAAATAATTTACAGTATAGAATGTAAAGTCATGGTGCAGTGGAAAAAGAATTAATACTGTGTGTGATTCCCATGAGCTTGGACGACTGCATCCATATATCTCTGCAGTGACTCAGATGGAATGACAGAGAAAGCTTTCTTGCAGGACTGCCAGAGTTCATCAAGATTCTTTAGATTTATCTTGAATGCCTCCTCCTTAGTCTTACCCCAGACATGCTCAATAATGTTCATGTCTGGTGACTGGGCTGGCCAATCCTGGAGCACCTTGATCTTCTTTGCTTTGATGTGGAGGGTGAAGTATGAGAAGGAGCGCTATCCTGCTGAAGAATTTGCCCTCTCCTGGGGTTTGTAATGTAATGGGCAGCACAAATGTCTTGATACCTCAGGCTGTTGATATTGCCATCCACTCTGCAGATCGCCCCCATACTAAATGTAACCCCAAACCATGATTTTTCCTTCACCAAACTTTAAATTTTGGGTCCATGTGGGTTCCAATAGGTCTTCTGCAGTTCAACAGATGAATCATCGTAAATATCTTCTGCCACTTTTCCAAATGATCAACTAGAATTCAAGTTATTATTTGTTAATGGACGGCATTATTATTATATCTCTTACAACTGGGATCAACGACAAGATTTTATCAGGTATTGTAGACTCTTGCTTTAAAGAAGCACATTGGTGTGTTGACAACCATACTTAAATGTTACATTTAAAAGTCACATAATTTATTATTATGTATACATGTGTAATTACAAGTATATTTAAATATGTTTTGAAGAAAATATCAGGAATTGAAATATATTTTAGTTTACTATACATACTTGCCAGTTCATTGAGCAGTACACTTTAACCATAACCAGGCACACTTGGCAGAATCTTTTTATTTACTTATTTAGTAAATGTGTATAAATATATATTTATTCAGTTTTTATATTTCAGTAATTTTATTATATAATAACATATATGATTTATGTTTTAACTTTATGTTAAAAGTACATATTATACTCAAGTAATATTTTTGTAGATATATTAAATGAGATTCTAATTGGATTTGCATTGTAAACCTTAAATAAAGATGAAAACCATTGTGTTTTCAGTTACTATACTCTCAAAATCATTCTGCATAAATCCACAGATTATTTATTTATTTATTTATTTTTCACAAAATTCTGTGCAGAAATAGAAAAAAATGTCCACAGATTCTGCCTGGCCCTGACCATAACTAAAGGATAAGATAAGTGAATACACTCAAAAATATATATTTTGCTGCTTGTTCAAACTACTTATTTTAAGTGAATTTAAACAAAACAATTCTGGAGACTTTTTTGGGGAGACTTAATTTTTTTATGTTCAATCCACTTAAATTTGTTACGTTAACATAATCGATTTGTATTGGGACAACATGAATGATTTGTGTGGAACCCTGCATATTTTTACAGTGCATGGAATTGCATATAAATGTGTACTAAACACTTACAAATAAACTAATACATTTATATATACAGTAATAAGAACTCAACGTTGAAGTGTGCTTCTTTTGCCAGTGAGCGAATTTGATCAAATATCCCATGATGTCTGCGGTAAACTGTAAGATCATACTTTAGCCTGCATGTCATGCACAACACATGGCCGAGGACACAATACTTCCTTTCTGTGGCCTGTCAGTGAGAAGAGAAAGAGCCATGATGTCATTGCCTCGCTGTCTGTATTCCTCTTTTACATGGCTGATTTGTATACTGTAACAGAGGGAGGAAAAAGAGGGAGTGTGGTTTCCCTTGCCAAGCAAACGTTGTGGCTCTTTGTGCTACCGAGACTGACTATTCCGGCCTTTTAACAAGTAACACTGTGACATGCTTACGTTTTACCACTCGACACAGCTGGTAAGGATCAGAGGCAGTAGCACACAATCGATGAGGCGAGAAGCACTGGAGGGGGAGGGGGTCCTCCGAAAAACATCTCTGCCTCTGCTGAATTCTTTAACTGCTGACAGGAGTCTCCAAACACAGGGTTGACTGTCTCCCCACGCTACCGGTACAACCAGGTCAAATTACACCGATCTTCCAAGTGCTTGTGCATTCAGCTGGTTGAAGTACTCCATTGCCACCGCTGAGACAGACATACTGTGTTTTAAAATTCACTCAAAAAGGAAAATTTACTCCCTATATAGCCCCCCTCAAGTGGCTCCAAATCTTTATGAGTTTCTTTTCTTCTGTTGAACACAAAAGAAGATATTTTGAAGAAAGCTGGAAAACTGAACCATTGACTTCCATAGACAAATACGTTGGTAACAGGTTTCCAGCTTTCTTCTTTTGTGTTCAACAAAAAAAGTATGATTGAGTAAATAATGACAGAATGTTCATTTTCTGGTGAGCTATCCCTTTTAGGAGAAAGGGCATTATTTATTTAAGTTTAAGCTTAGCATGACAACAAAGCATGTTCAGAGACACAGATCACAGAACTCTGTAAACACAAATTTGACCATAATAGAGTGTAATTTATCATTTGCATGTGTTTTTTTTTAAAGATTTGATTGTGTAAGCTTTTTTTTCAGAGAGTTTAAAGCAGTTTTAAAGCGGTTATTTCACTGAGACCTTACTTTATCTTCAGAACACAAATGAAGATATTTTAGATGAAATCCAAGAGCTCTTGGATCCAAGAGCCTATAGACTAGTGGTCCCCAACCTTTTTATCACTGCGGACCAGTCAACGCTTGACAATTTTACCGCGGACCGGGGGGGTGATGGCTCGATGACAAGCTGACAAAACATTGCTGTAACTCTGATACAAGTTTTATTTATGGAGAAAATTACAAAGCACTGCAGTGTTTGGGTGTTCTATGTTTGTCTGAGATAATTAGTCTACCGAAATGTGTATATTCCATACAAGCTGAAGCTGCTCGGTCAGTTCTTGTCACGTGACTCGCGGTGCACTCGCGGCATTCATTCATTCATTCAATGCACTCGCGGCATTCACTCTGGAAGGCGTGAGCATGTCACGACTCCACGCAAGCTGCGCACCTACATTGGAAATAATGAACTTGCACGAACTCTAGAAAAGATGCCATATGCGAATGGCCCCTAAAAGGCCACCGTCATTGGCGAACTCCTGCAGTTGATCTTCTTGCACAAACATGCTGGATTCACCTGATTTGTTGACAAATGGGTTGTGGATCTATTCCTTGGCAGTTCGCGGGACCTTCACTGGGCCTTTTCCTCTTATCAAAGAAACTTTCCAAAGAAGTCTGTTTTTTACTCATTTTGCTGCTTGTGGGTGAAATTTAGGGGACCGAGATGTAAGCGAGAAAGTATGGTCATTTTTCAAAATAAACGATTTTTCAAAATAAAAGATTGTTCAGACAATAAATAAAACGGGAATAATTAATGATTTTGTATGCGGCCCGGTACCAGTTGATCCACGGTCTGCAGCCCGGTGGTTAAGGACCACTGCAATAGACATATAGATGGCCCTAAAACATTCAAAGTCCAGAAAAGGAAAATTGTCAAAAACAATTATGTGAAAATTGTAAAAATGACTTTGATCACCATATTGCCTGTTAATGCACCATAATGTTGTGGAAGAGAAAACATTGGTGAACAAATTAAAAAAAAATTTTTTTTGGTGCCCAAAAGAGTTGGAGACCATAATGTAGAGCAGATCACCTTCAAGGTTTCTTTTGCGACTGGCTGACAAGTAATTGGACATGAAAGACTAGAAAAAACTTAAAAAAAAAAGACTAACTTCTTCTTCAGTGTTTGGATTATCAGCAGTGAAATTTAATTTAAACTCTGAGAACTGGACTGAGGCAGTTTCAATTTACTAGAACTTCTATGTTAAGCTGATTTGACACATCCTACATTGTAAAAGCGCTATAGAAATAAAGATGAATTTAAAAAAAAAATAGTGTTAATACTGGCTATTGGATCTTAAGAAATTTCTGGAGGATGATGGGAATGGCCATTCAAAATTAAATAACTACAAATAATTTCAAAGCTATGTAATCATGTGCTCTGTATGTTGAGTAAAACCCTTGATTTGTGTGGTATTTCTAACTTTATATTTCCCAGCACATGACTCTCTTATGGACTGTTATTCTGTACTTTCCAAACTCACAAACGCTGTTCAGAGGTCAGTGATTTTCTGACCTAGAGGCTGTGCAAGAGAAATACTTTTTTCCCCTTGGACTTACTGTCATGTAAGAGTTTCCCATGTTTTTCCCATCTCACTCTGGTCTCCCGGGACAAGGGGGAGGGGATTATGTCATGGTTAGGAGGGGGGGTGGGTGAATGGGGTTGATGGAGGATCTCAATGTTTGTAAGATCCCTGCACCATTTCCTGCTCTCTGAAGCACTGGCCTCATTTCTCATCCAATGGGAGCAACTTCTCCCAGATCTGTCAGGGGAAGGACGCAAATCTGCTCCACACCTTCTCATCAGCTGCTGCGGTTTATTCAGTTGGGTTCGGAGAAACACTGTAGCTTCCTCCACGTCTCTGTTACATGTGCTCATGTGAAACAACAGCTGGAAAACAGAAAGAATGACTACAGCTGTCGGAAACAGAAATTATTTTTTAGATCTCTTTATGATCAGTAAATTCAGATAACCTAGGGCAGGGGTCACCAATCTCGGTCCTGGAGGGCCGGTGTCCCTGCAGGGTTTAGCTCCAACTTGTCTCAACACACCTGCCTGGGTGTTTCAAGTATACCTAGTAAGACCTTGATTAGATTGTTCAGGTGTGTTTGATTAGGGTTGGAGCTAAAATCTGCAGGACACCGGCCCTCCAGGAACAAGTTTGGTGACCCCTGACCTAGGGGATCAAAAATGAACCACTTCCATTTTAACTAGAACTAGTTTGAGGAGTAGTTTTCTGCTTGTTGCCAGATATTTAAAATCAGATGTCATGAAGAATTGCACACCCAGTCCTAATGGATAATCTGGCAGATGTTTATTCAAGTGTCCTGCTTTAAAAACTTCTGTCCTGCTTCTAAAACTTCATATACAACTTCTTTAGAGTTGTATATGCGACCTCAATATTTCTCAGGTTTCAGACTGTTCAGATTAGCTATGATGTGCTACTGTGCTAAGAAATTTAGTTATAAATGCCTAAATTTTTATCAGATTTATCTAAAACTAAAATATCTAAGCTAGGTAAATTGTATCTCTCTGTGATCTTAGCGTAGGCCATCAATTGTCTCTTTTACACAATACATCTAAGACAAATTTAAAGAGATTTAAAAACGAAATGCTGTCAAAAATTAAATACCGAAAAATACTTTTTTTTTTCTCAATAGAACATGAAAAGTGGTTGTTGGTGATTCATATAACACAATGGATATGGCTACTACCCTCCCTTTGAGAGTCAAAAAATGTATACAAGCTAAACAAAATAGACAGTCATGGCTCCTCACAGTACACTGCGGTCTTATGAAATGAAGTGGTCAGTGTTTAGCAAGAAACTATGCTTGTCCGAGTATTATTTACAACATTATTATCTTTAATCCACAGCTAAGCTAAATATCATCACACCAAACTGGTAAACATTAGTCTACTAATATAGTCCACTTGAAGGAGTGAATGAAACGAGTGAGTGAATAGAGCTCAGTACACCGGAAGGAATGCTGTTTTGTTTGTGCTTTGCTGTTTGATTATTATTATATTTAAACTACTTGGTCAGTCCCTGTGATAGTTATTTAACACATAGCGAGCTGTCTATTAGTAATGACGATTTTGAATTCTGTCATATATACAAACATCACTTTATTTAAATAATATTTTATTTTTTTAAACCATACACCGATGGGATTGTGCATTAGATGTCATCTTGTGGTCAGATGTGGAAACTCGTTTGGCGCATTATGGACATTTTCTAGCTGCTGAGTGTACATGGGTTGTAGACTTGTTATTGCTGTGCATTGTGGGATTGATTGAGTGCAATTCATAACGTCCACTATGGTTTCGGACACCACTAAAAATGGGTCATCCCTCAAATAGTGCACTATATATAGGGGTATAGGGATTATTTCGGATACAGCCTTAGTCTGCCAGTCATATTTTACTGCCTCATTGTTTTATAATCAACTATTCCAAATCACACATTCAGAAAATAATGCTTGTGAAAGAGGATTGCGTTTTTCTAAGCTTTTGATGGTGACATTGCAGTGGTGTAGTTCATTTATAGACGACATTTACAGTCCTCTGCAACTTTTGTGATTGTAAATTGAATTACAGTTGCTTAAATGTGAAGATTAATAATGAGAAGAAAAGCACTTTATTGTTGCAATGGAACGGTCAGGGATTGTACACTTTGGGATTAAGGAGACCTTCAGGACTCTCCTGTGCTTATAAAAGAGCAAATGATTCGCTAGTCAGAATGAGAATAATAATAAGGAAGGAATGGTGACAGATGCTGATAAGCGAAGAAAAATATTGTTTGGTCAGTTTGGCCTTCGCCTGTTCTCATATCAGCTGAGCAGCAGCATCCTGGAGATAAGAAGAGAGAGAAAGAGACACATAGTAATGCACAGCTCTTCATCTTGGTTTCCTTCTTCTCAGCCAAACCACTACAAGGATTCCAAGAAAACTGTCATCTAACGCTACCCTCTCCCTTCATTATCATCCATGTGGGGAGTGCACATGCATAATCACCCATGTGCTGCATTCACACGTCAAAGTCAACTCAAACGGCCAGCGAGCAAGACAAAGCCTCACTTTAAGCCTGGATCTTAAGCTGAGAGGAAGGTTTAGAGGAGGCACATTTCAGATAACATGGGTCTCTTTTTTTCTAGAATAAAATATGAGAAGCAGGAGGAGTAAAGGGCTGTTCACACCAAGCGCAATAACGATAAAAGTTCTAAAAACTGGTCTGAATGTAGAACAACAGAAGAGGTCAGAGCATAACTATAATGATAAAAATATAGAGAAATTATATCGTTGCAATAACTTTCAGAATAACATTTTTCTCAGCTAATAAACGATAGTCACTCAGCCACACTGTAAAAATATCCGTAAATTAGCAGTTTTTTGTAGTTTGTGATTCATGTTTTGATTTAGATTTTTCCCCGTTTATGTATGCTTTTGAATTGCATTATGGGATCTTAATCTTAAACTTTTAAGCTTGAAAAGTAAAAAAAACCAAAAACTTTTATTAACATTTGTAATAGTTCAAAGTGATATATTGTCTGGGTTGGTGTTGTGTATTATGGTACAAAAACCTTGTAAATAACTGCCAGTACAGTTTTTGTTATTTTACAGACTTATATAATTTCTTATACATTATATTATTTCAAACGACTAAAAATTTTCAACATCAAATGTCGACAAAGCAGAGATCAACATCCCATAATGCAGTTCACAACCGTAAATAAACCGAAAGCACTTGTGAATCACAAAATAGGAAAACAGTGGAGTCAGAATCCATTGAAATTTAAAGGACTCGTGCAATTTAAAGCTACAGAGCACATTATAGAGAAGCTCACTGCTTGATGTTAATCCCTCTGTTCAAAGATTATTTAAAGATAATGACTATCCAGAAAACAATTTGTTATACCAAGGGAAAGAATGAATAAATAAATGGAAGTTATGCAAGCCAGGCTAGCAAACTAGAGTATAAAAATAAAAGTACCTCAGGAATCCAGTGCTGGTTTTGGTGTTTGGTCTGACTACAATTGATAAATTTGTTACGTTAGATTAGATTATTACGTTTTTAAATAAAGATTCACTTGTCAGATGTGCTAGTAGCAGGGATTAACTAAAAATAAACTAATTTTGTCTGCGCCAGTTGCCTAGTAGTAAGTCCGTCGACTATAATGTTCATAGTGACCCGAGTTCAATTCCCGGCTCGAGGTCTTATGCCAATCTCTCTCTGCTCCCCACACTTTCCTGTCTATAATCTCCAATGTCCTATAACATTAAAGGTATAAACCCATAAAAATAATTATAAATAAACTATTTTTTATCATTTATAAGTGTGAATGCAAATATATTTATTGTTATCTTCATAGCTATCGTAAAGTCTTCATTTACTTGCCCTACTTTTTTTTTCACTAAATATTCTGGGCTGCATTGAATTAGTGGTGTAAAAGGGTTTGTTGACTCTACTACTTGCTTGTCAGTTTTAAAGACAGGATTTGTAAAATTAACCCGAGAGTGATTTATGAGGGGAGCCAGAAAATGGACTGGCAGATGTGTTTGAACTTAAACATGTAGTGAAATGGTGTTAATGGGTTTCTTTCAACACCACAGTATTTGGTGCCCTTGCACTGTCCTCATATGCTCATCTGAGCCGCATGTGTGCTTAGAGGTTAACCAAAGGGCAGCTTGCTTTTTCGAAGAAGCGTAAGGTTGAGTTTACAGCTCTGTCCTGCAGATGCAACCAGATACAGATCTGGAGGGAAGTCATTTAAAACAGCAGAGAGGAGGAGCAATCCTGAAAAGCAGGATCAGAGAGAAGCCACACACACACACACACACACACACACACACACACACACACACACA
>CAIGQW010000317.1:6711079-6723835 GCA_903798125.1 Danio choprae | reverse complement strand
AATATATGTTAAACTATTAACTATGACTTTTGACTATTAAACTATTAACTATGACTCAACAAACGTCTAATTTGCTGCTTATAATAGTTATATATAATAGTTATTACGGTGGGTTTTGGTATTGAGTAGGATTTAGGGATGTAGAATAAGATCATACTGAATTTGTCCTTTTTAAGTACTAATAAACAACCAATATCCTAATAATAAATAGTTAAAGTGCACATGATATCAAAACTAACCATACTGATGTGATTAGCTCTCTTTGCTACTTTTGTGGTGAACAATTCATCTGTGCATGTCATTAAGAAAAGAAATTTATTGAAAACTGAAAAGTCACTTCCTGTTTGTTTTCACTTAAATTCAGGTATTGGGCATGGTTAACATACTAAACCACGCCCCTCCAACTGACAGTTTTGACAGCACTATGACAACAAACAAACAAAATGGCGAGGAGGAGGTGTCTGTTAGGTTCTAATAACCCTCCCGAACCTCTTTCCCTGATCTTTCTAATTGAAATGCCTACTTTTCTACATCCAATCAGCTTGCAGTAGAAAAAACAAGTCACGCCCACTGTTTTCTCATGATAATCTGTTCCTCTAGGAACTACGTCACAACACAAAAACCCCCAGCTTCTGATCCATGCAAACACTGACGTGTTACCATTGTTCTCTTGCTTTATTTATCATCTTAACTTTTAATGTTTACTAAGATTGCCTTCGAAAGCAGTTTGCAGAGTATCTTTGGTTCACTCTATTAAACATTATAATGTTCTAAATGTATAATTGTAATGTTCACCTCGTTGTTTTAGGTGGCGAAGGACGTGTCTATCCGTCTGCACAATGAGCTGGACACTGTGGAGAAAAAGAGATCTCGTCTGGAGCAGGAGAACGAAGAACTGAGGGTGAAACTACAGGATCTGGAGGTGGCAAAGCAGGTCCTGCAAGCTGAGATGGAGAAGGCCAGAGAGGTGAGAGACTGACAATCATTACAGGCACTTTCAGGGTGATTTATAGATTTCGAGTGGGCTTTAAAATGAACTGTAAATTTAGAAAAGTATGATGATTCATGAATTGTGCCCTCTGTGGTAAAATGCATAGCTGTTCTAACAGGAAAGAAGTGTTGTGTTCTGCATGATGAAACTAGTAAAAAGATGCTGCTAGGGTGGTCTGGGTGCCCAACAGGGCATTGCGATGTGGCTGATAAAGCTTATGTAAGTGGTTGTTAGAGCATTTTCTGCATTATATCAGGCATGATAGGTGGTCCAAGTGAAAAGATCTTTAATGATAGTTTTGTTCTTAGATAGACTCTTCCTTCAGTGTCTGTGGGATTGTATTGGTGGTTTCATGGTCCACAAGGCAATAAATTAAATCCAAAGTAAGCAAATCATAGGCTGTCATTAATCCTAAAATGAATCTCAAATAATTATTGCATTTAGTGATGCACCAATATAAAAATTACATCTTGAGAATTAAAATTGTCAACCGAGTCCTATAGTTATCCATGTAAATGATGTAATTTATCCATGTCCCTCAAAAAAGTCAAAAGTGCAACATTTTGAATGTTTAGTCAATGATTCCAACCCAGATCTCAATTTTAACGTTCTGTTCCTCGATATTTTGGATATTTTGGCCCTAAAAATAAGCATATTGATTGAGCATTAAACCAAGTAATATAGCTCGTAAGCCTTTTTCTTTGCTGTTTCTTGACTAGTAGAGGCTGCTTTCCATTCTCAAAGGCTCTTCTTTGGCCCTAATCCCTTCAAAGGGTCTACCCTCTAGAGTGAGAGATTAGAAAAGGTGAGGGGTGTAGGGGACCAACAAAACTGCTTTTTCAAACACACTTCTCTGTCATCTTGCTTCATTTGCATCAAACTGAACGTGTGCAGCAATCATGGGAGCAAAAAAAAAAAAAAAGCGTCCACGAGTTGTGCGCTTCAAATTTCTTAATTCCAAAGAGCCCTTTGAAGTGGCCAGTTTTGAGCACTTTGGTTTGGAACGACCTTTCATGGTTGGCCATGATCGTTCTCACTCTGAAGTGTCCTTTCAGTGGTGGATTTATCTGCTTTGGAATGCACTGCACTGATTGAATTGAAGTAACGTGTAGAGTTGGAAATATCAGTGTTTGGCCATTTTAGCTGCAGTGAGAAAACGAAGTTGCTAGTAATTGCGGAAAAATGGACTCATTAATTAGTTTCAGATTCTCTGAAAAGAGCTCCAGGGAAGGTTTCTGAATGGAATAAGGTTTACGTTGTACTTGATTTGGTTTCAGGCAGAACTCTTAATGTTGACACTTTCGTTTAACTTGAGGTGCAGTGCTTTGCTATAGTCAAAGCTCTGTGTGTGTGTTGACTTTCTCTGTGTAAATGTCAGCTTGGGTGGGTTGGATTGAGGGGGGAAGGGGGAAGCACATGAATTTAGCATTAGATTTTTCTCCACTGACAGTTTAACAAGGAGGAACATAAAGCATGCTCCTTGTGTTTGGTTAATTCTCAATGTTGGCCTGCATTCTTTTGGGAATAAATGTCTCTTTGTGCTCAGAGTAATAAACGGTTGGCTGGACGGTCAGTGGTTGGCTCAGTGCTTGGTCTGTGCTCTATTAGCTATGTCTTCTGCATGATAGAAAGCGATAAAAGCATTATTGTATGAATCAACTGTCATCACTGGTGGCTTCACTCTTTTTTGTTTTGAGAATCATTTTTAAGGGTTTTGTTTATTGCTGTGAAAGTCGGTGCTCGGATTTGCTTGACTGCATTGCTATGGGTTGCTCATAGGTTTGCTCTGCGTTCTTATTGGCTGAGAGCCCAGGGCAGAATACGTGCCACTCTCTGTTGTTGAGGACTGGATTCTTGGCACAGTGGACACTTATGGTACACAACGAGAATTCATACTTCCAGAAAAGAGCCAGTCGAGACTTTTAGTAAATGTTTCACTCAAAGAATTGGAGGATGTGATGGGTCATCATTTTAGGATCTGGTTGAATACTATGAAACAGTCATTTTACATTATTGGATGAATAAGAGTAGTATAATTTATTAAATAGGATACTTAACTTGCAGTGAAATGTCGTACAATGATGATGGCAAAACATATTTGGTTTGTTTCTTTTATTGCTTTGAATGAATATTTCTAAAATAAGGCTGGGTATCGGTTAAGATTTCCAGATGCAGATGCTTTTTCTGATTAAACTCTTAATTAGATTTTTAACTAATTTAGATTGAATACAAATGCAACCTATTGGCATTTTTAAATGAACAGCTTAAAGATGACACATCAAATATGCTTTTATAAAATTTTTTTGTTTCTTCAAATTTTTATATATGATAGGGTGTTTTGTGGTACCTTTTCTATTTTAACATCATGATATATGGTGATTCGTAATGTAACTTTCTATTTTACCATCTGTAGTATGTCAGATTTTGATATATTTCACATAGTACGGGAGTCTTTGATACAAAAATATATTTTTGTTTGTTATAGTTGGTAGTTCAAGACAGTTTTTGTTTACTTCAAATGTAATGGGACAGGTCTAATTTAATTAGACCAAAACAAAAAGACAATGAGTGTGTTTACATGGACCATCTTAATGTGATTATAATTAAATGTGGGCAATATTGTGAAATAATGCAATTAAGCTCATAATCACAGTACGAATAATTGTATTAATGAAAAAAATGTTTTGTATTAGATGTAAATTAAAACAGTGGTTAGTAACACAACCACTCTTTTTAGTCTATCATTTGTGCTGTGAAGTAAGGCAAGTGAATAATAAGACGGTAAGAAAAATAATCACAATTCTTAGGGAATAATTTGTATAATGGAAATGACATGTAAACAAGCTTTTCTCTGGACAAATGTAAACATTGTTTTACGATTAAGCCCATAATCTGATTATTGAAAATGATCATATTTTTTGTACACATGTAAACATAGTCAATGTTCAGTAGGTCAATGGAAAAGGCAGTTTTGCATGTGGACCGAGCTGATGTCATCAGATTCCCATCGAAAAACCTCCCTTCCTGACACTAAAATAAACACTCAAAATGAAAGCTTGCTGATTTAGTTTTTTTTTTTCTATTTAACCTAGATAAATCCTCGCCCTAAACATTCTCCTTTTTCCCTGCCGTACATACACTTCCATCTCATTCATCTCCTCATTCATCTTTCTCAAACTCTCTCTCAATACTTGATTTAACACAGAACAAGCATCGATCGGCTCTGCAGGCTTCATGAAGTCTCTCGGGTGATTAGGTTCACATGTCTGCTGCTGGTGGGAGTGAAAGAGGGTCTGTTTGTGTGTGTGTGTGTTTATAGCATTCTGATGGTGGTCGCTATGTGGAGGGCCTGTTTTATCACAATTGTTTTACAGGTGTTAATAGGCTTCAGTTTCCAAATACACATTCACACTCATACCTAATGTGTTGTTTTATTATTACAAACCAAGAGTGTCTCGCAAACGGCATTTCATGGGATCATGCATATGACTAGTTTGTTGATTCAGAGCTCTTTCTAGACTGCTAGAGGAAGGTGTCCTATGAGGGTGACTGACCCTTTATTTATATGTTTCAGGAAGCTGATATCTTTGTTTTGCTCTGAGGGGGAAACCCTGAGAAAGGAAGGAAGTGCAGGGTCACTGGAGCTGTGTTCGTTAACTCAGAAACAAACACAAGATGAGGAACAGACAATCGTGCGTCAATACTATTTAAACTTTAAAAACCTTTGCTCACACTGTAGGAACGGCATGCAAATATTTTCGGGCTGCTTAATTATGGTGAAAATCGATATCGCAGTCACTGCATTACTTTGTAATATAATGCAGCAGTCACGCCGGGTTGTAATTACCGTAATTTCAAGGTGACAACATGTAATGTTCAACTAAGTGCTGTTCACGTCTTCGGACTGGGGATTATCCGCTTCTATAGTAAACGTTTGCGCAGCTGCATGGGTTTCATTTATGATCCAATTACTTAATTATTTATATTATATTTATATTTATTTATTACTTATGTTTTTCAGGTTTATTTGACAGGGACAATGCACATCAATAATACAGAAATATACAATGTGCCAGAATAGGCGGTTTTCCATCTCCAGTCCCTTGACTGATGGTAAAAATATAAAACAATTAATCAAGGCATAATAAATACAAGTTTCAAAATACATATGGAATTTACTGTATTTCTACAATCCATCAAGAAATTATACTAATTATACTATAAAACCAACAGAACACATAAACTCTCAGAAATAAAAGTACTATTACTATTACTATTACTTTTGTACTGTACAGGTGGACATTAGTACCTTTAAGGTTTACTTTTGTACCTTTAATGTACTGTGAGGTACACATTTGTACTTTTTAGCTATTAATATATACCTTTAGGGCCTCACAGTGGCGCAGTGGGTAGCACGTTCGCCTCACAGCAAGAAGGTCGCTGATCGCTGGTTCGAGCCTCGGCTGGGTCAGTTGGCGTTTCTGTGTGGAGTTTGCATGTTCTCCCTGTGTTGGCGTGGGTTTCCTCCGGGTGCTCCGGTTTCCCCCACAAGTCCAAAGACATGCGGTACAGGTGAATTGGGTAGACTAAATTGTCCGTAGTGTATGAGTGTGAATGGATGTTTCCCAGAGATGGGTTGCAGCTGAAAGGGCATCCGCTGCGTAAAACATATGCTGGATAAGTTGGCGGTTCATTCCGCTGTGGCGACCCCAGATTAATAAAGGGACTAAGCCGAAATGAAAATGAATGAATGAATATATACCTTTAAGTACCTGTTAGGAACAAACATTTACCTTTTGAAAAGGTACTGCCCCAGTGACAGATTTTGTATCTTTATTTTTAAGAGTGTATAACATCTATATTGGGAAAATCAAGAGCACATTTTTTTTTAAACACAAATGTTATGAAGTAACTTCTTAATGACATTTTACAACTTAAAATGCTGCCATTTTCTTTGGTTTCGCATCAGGTGCAGTGGTCACAGGGTACAAGAACAACAAATTCACATTGCATACAATTAAAAAATGTGACATTCTGAAAAATATGTAAACGAAGAAAATACAAACAATAGGACAGGTCCACTCAAAAGGAAAAGTCTTAAGTATAAACGGCTGCATAATTTTGAGGGATTTAAAGCACTACTAGAACATTCAAAGTTATTTCATCAAAGTTTAAGAGATGATTAGGGTTCAGAAGTAATGCAGTTCTGACCCGCTGACTCACAGAGTATTGAACCTTATGGAAACAGTCATCATAGGTCAGTAAAAACAGAGCTGTGAGCTTTTCAAAGGAAATGTCTCCAGACAGATGAGCAGTAAATAATAATAGTTCATGCATGATCCAGTAACCTTCTTGAATGTATCATTTGACTTTGTTTGTTAGCACTGGTTGGTTATACATTGTTGCATTTCAAACTGCCCTTTTCTGTCCATTATAATAAAATTCAATTCATAATAAAGTCATAATAAAGCGAGTGTTCTCAAATGCTATTTTTAGATGAACGACGATAAGAAGTATTTATTTAAGTTCAGTTTTCATTGTATCCAATATTTACTTTGCTCTAAAAAACACAAAGAAGGACTGTTAAAGAGAGGCACAACAGTGGCTGGTTTGTGAAATCTTGAGTCTGTCTGGCAGCTGTGTTTGCTGTTTGTCTGTATTGTTCAGTCTGACCTAAACAGCAGCATCAAAGTACAAGGCATAGGAGGTTTTGTGTTGGTTTGTGGGAAGAATCGAGAATAATAAAAACATTTGCACACATTTGACCTGGATATCAAAAACAAAAATTTCCTTGTGAATGAGTACTTAAAAAAAAAAAAAGAGTTGTGTTAATTACCATTAATTAGAATATGCACCATAGTTTACCTTTTATATAAAATGTTTTTGACCCACCTAAAAAGATTACATATAAAATATACTTTAAAATAATAAAAAAAATGAATATATAAAAATATCTTCAAATCTGCTACAGTTAAAAAAACCCCCATACTTTTAAGATTTGATGGACTCTACAAGTGTAGTATGATTAAGGGTATCACTCATGTCTTTAGTACAGTGATTAATAAGTATTAGTGGTTTGTGCAAATTTCTAGTTAAGGTTTACTGCTTAGAGAAAGTGGTTCGTCCAAATTCCTAATTAATGAGCAATAGTACTAATTAAGAAGTAATGAGTACAGCGATACTCAGTAGTACTCATTAAATAGTCATTAGTACAGCAGTACATGCTTGGACACTTTAAGTAGCCATTAGTACAGTAGTACTCAGTCGTATTGATTAAGTTGTCATTAGTAAAGTCGTACTCATTAAGTAGAAAATAGTAGAATTAGGTAGCCAGTAGACCAGTGGTACACATTAAGTAGCTATAGTATGTTTTAGTACTCCTTAAGTAGTCATTAGTACAGTAGTACTTCTTAGTACACATTAAGTGTTCATTAATAAGCAATAGTATTAATTAAGAAGCCATGAGTACAACGATACTCAGTAGTACTCATTAAGTAGTCATTAGTACAGCAGTACATGCTTGGACTCTTTAAGTAGCCAATAATACAGTAGTACTCGGTCGTATTGATTAAGTTGTCATTAGTAAAGTCGTACTCATTAAGTAAAAAATAGTAGAATTAAGCAAACCAGAACTCATTAAATAGCCACAGTACTTATTATTTAAGTAGTCATTAGTACAGTAGTACTTGTTAGTACTCATTAAGTGTTCATTAATATAATAGTGCTCAGTAGTACTTCATTAAGTAGCCATTAGTACTCTGTAGTATACATTAAGTTGTCATTAGGAAAGTAGTGCTCATTAGGTAGAAAATAGTAGAATTAAGTAGCCAGTAGACCAGTAGTACTCATTAAGTAGTGATAAGTACAGTAGTACTTGTTAGTACTCATTAAGTAGAAAATAGTAGATTTAAGTATCCATTGGACCAGTAGTACACATTAAGTAGCCATAGTACTTATTAGTTATGATTAAGTAGTCATTAATACAGTAGTTCTCAGTAGCCATAAGCCTCAGTACTGGTCGTTTAACTTCTCAATGGTTCTTATTAGTATTAATAGTACTTAATATTACACATAAGTAAAAAACGATTCACTGCCTTATCAAACAGCATTATTATTATTTTTAAACCATAGTTGTCTTGCATGACAGGACGTCCAGCCAACCCCTGGTTTTCTGTGCCACACATCCAGATATAGATACATGCTCTCTCCTTAGGGAGTGAGAGGTGATTTCATGCTCCAGTAAGGTCTGCATGAAAAATGAAACATGCATCATAAGACACACAAGTCTGAAGCATGCAAAACTCACGTGAGCATGCAAATTCATGCACGGACTGCAATGGCGAGGTTAGACTACAGCCATGTGTACACTGTATAAAATCATTCATTCATTCATTCATTCATTCATTCATTTTCTTTTCGGCGTAGTCCCTTTTGTATAAAATTAGTAAGATATTAAAAATATTAGGATATTAAATACGCTCATATTCATACACATGACTGCCTGACTGGCATAACACACACCTGACTGTTTTTTTGTCATTCATATTGTCTTCTTCTTTTCTTTTTTGAGCTGTTTAATAATTCATTCCTATGTCAGATCACCACACCTAGTGGGACGTGTTGGTCCAGGGGAAAAAAAGGGGATTTTTAAAAGCATCTGGAACATCAGTGCTTACATGATTTGACATCAGTCTCTGTAATGCAGTTTAGGTGGGAACTTTTAAATCATTATCTGCTCTGATGTCATGCAGACATCTATCAGCTCTTTGCGTGTGTGTGTTTCTACACATCAGACAGAGAGCTTGTAATTTTCAGCCAGCTTCCACTTGAGAATTACAAGACTGAACAAATGGCACAGGCAAAACAAACAATAAGAGGATGTTGGGAGGGAGTTTGCAGTAAGCTCTTTTTATGGAGCTCAGCGTTATGCAGAACTGACAGACAAAGAAAAAAAAATTGCTGAAAGGGAAATGTGTGTTTGATTGATGTCTGGACCTTTAAGTCTGATACGCACACAAACACACACACACAAAACGAATATAATGCAATTGAGCACACACACACACACAAGCTATAGGTTATTAGATCTGACAGTGACAATGCTGCAGTGCTTGTAGGTCATTTATAACCCCATGCACGCACACACACACACACACACACACGCACGCACGCACACACGCACGTGCGCGCGCACACACCTTGTGTAAAGCAACTGGCTGTTCTATTTCTGCATTTATTGGTGGTGTAATTGTGTTGTATCCTGGCTACAAACGCCTCACAGACTCCATTAGGTGAGCAGCATGTCGTGTATTGAGATTGTGACCATGGAAACCAGCTGAGATCAGCTGTTTGAAAGAAGTTTAGCATGTAGGACAAGATTAGATCTGTCAGGTTTATGGACAACACTTGTTTCCTGCTGTCAGAATCTGTAGACAAGAAACGTTTTGTGCACAATACTAACAACTTGTTTGAATATTAAAAAACAGATTATTTTGTTGAGCAGCATATTGTTTGTGATAATGTGGGATATTTCTTAAAAATGATCTTTTAACTTTTTTGAACATAGGCTTAAAAATTTAATGAAAATATGAACATTATAGAAACTCTGATCGCTTTTGAAAAAGATACTAATAGTCTAATCTGATTCAATGATCTATATTAAGCTAGTGCTCAGGGGTGTGACGATAACCGCCTTACCACCATAATGAGACGTCAACCGCGGTGATGTGGTTATTACCGTCATCACCGCCCATTTTAAGTTTATTATTTATTTTTGCTCGTGAAACTTTCAGGATTGCATAGGAAAACAGAATAAACTAAATAAAAAGAATAAAAATACAAATTTAGATTAAAAATGAAAACATTGACTGAATCCTTTTTAATAACCGGCATAGGCTGTTTTTCATTTCAAGTTCATTTAAATATCAGGCCTAACTCAATCGCTTCCCTATATATATGCACGGTTAACCGACATACCACTTGATTTCTTGCTTCATCACCGCGGTAACAGAAAATCCATTACCGTCACAGCCCTACTCATGTCAGACCTGGAGATTGGCAGAACTGTTGTAAGTTGTAAGATGAGCCTATACTTCATGTTCAAAAAAGTGGAGTGTTCCTTTAAGTAAACTGTATTTTATAGTTGTAAATAATATGTTAATGTACAATAGTATTGTAATTCTGTAATTTTGTCATATTAGGGGCCGTTCAGATATTGCATCTTAAAGTGCGTGGAAAGCAAGAGGCACATAGCGTACTTCACTGATTTCAACGCAATTTGTGCTAGCACTCCAGTGGTTCCTAGTCAACAATCAATAGTGAGGATCACAAACTGACAAAGCATTGCTGCAGCTTTGATACAACTTTTATTTATGGAGAAAATAAAAAAGCACTCCAGTGTTTGGGTGCACTGCAATTGTCTGAGGTAATAAGTCTACCATTATTACTGAAATGTGTAAATTCCATATAAAATATGAAGCTGATAGGTTAGTTCTAGCAACATCACTCGCTTGCGGCATTCTGAAAAGTTACGACGTTTTCAACTAGGTGTGCCTGGAAGATTCGAGGACGTCTCTCTCTATTTGCATGTGCAAGCCGCGCACCTCCATTTGAAATAACGCACTTGCGCCTTCAAAAGACACAATATGTGAATGGCCCCTTAAACAATATTTATTTTAATTAGGTGACATTGTGAATGATATTACAATACACTTGTGAAGTGACCCTCAGAGCAGCTCTGGGGATGTGTTTATGTCCTCATATGTCCTCTGGAGATGTGTTTATGTCCTCATATGCCCTCTGGAGATGGGTTTATGTCCTCAAAGTGAAACATCAAACACTGAAAACACCACGAGCAACATGAGTATTTCTGTGTGTGTAATACCAGAATAGCATCTTTCAATCACATGCAAAACGTTGTATTTACATATCGCAATTTGAAGTCTACAGTCTTTATTCAAGCCTCTATGAACACCTTAGCAACTACTAATTAAGCTCTGATGAAGTCTATATAAAATGTCTGTTTCTGCTTCGGATTTGCTGAAATCAAAATGCAGAAGGTGATGTACTATGAACTTTAGATAAATAAATAGCTGGAAAAACTGAATGAATGAATGAATAATTACAATAATAATAAAACTCTTTATAATTAGAGCTGGTATTAAACCACAGATTTATATCAATTGTGTCATGTACTGTATTGTTCTAGACTGCTGCCTTCTGCCAGAACTGAAGCTGAGTTAATTGTGCTTGCAGTGCATTGATTATGCTAAATAAATAAATAAATAAATAAATCCATATAATTCAATCAATTCAATACAAGGCCATCGAATCAGATACAACAATACATACTTGAGTAGTCTAAAATATAGTTGTTTATATTTTGCGAGATGTATTAAAACGCCATATTAGTACATACATAAATGGAATCCGCACTCCTGTTCACCAGATTTACACACACTCAGTATAACTACTCAGTATAGCTTTTAGATGATTACACAACACAAGCAGCGCATCCTGCCCTCTGATCGAATTCACCGGTCTCTTAGGTGAAGCTAATTGGTCAGATCTCAGCTCTTCCGCTCACTTCCTAATCAGATCAGTAAGCTGTTGCTTTGATTCGGTCTAGGAGCAGATCTTATATAAGACATGTCTCCTCACATCCAGTGAACTTCATCTGGGTCAACCAGCAATCTTACACATTCCTGACACACACACGCACACACACACACACACGCGTTCTACAGATTCAAGAGTTCACACTTAGATATTGCTTGATAATAATAGCAGGTTTGGCATTCTGTCCCGGGAGAGAACCCTGAGCTCGGAGATAGTTGAGCCCAGGGCTCCCGCCTGGTAAATAAGCATATAAGGGGGTACGAGATCAGATAGTTCTCGAGAGCTCCCCCTGGTAAATAAGCATATAAGGGGGTACGAGATCAGATAGTTCTCGAGAGCTCCCCCTGGTAAAGGAGGAAAAGGAGGAGATGGGGTGGATGGGGGGTTTCTTTGAAAATGAAGATAAGAGAGTAGTTTTTTGACAGGCTACTTATAGGGAGTTCCCCAAAGTGCTTAATAACTCGGGACAGCAGCCGTGTATTCGAAGAAAGCTCCCCCAAAGGCTAGAAATGCTATATCCGGCTGCTGGATATAGTGTTGGAAACGGAAAAGAGGGCTCCTGCGGGAGCAAAGGGTGACACAGACTCCTGCGGGAGCCTGAGCAGGGTTGGCGTGGGGGGGGTGGGTGATGAAGACTCCTGGCGGGGGCAGGGGCTGGGGGTATGCGGGATCCTGCTGGAGTCAGGGAAAAGGGGAGGGGTGATGAGGACTCCTGCTGGATGGGGGGGGTGAAGGGGGGGTCGTTGACTCTTGGGGAGTCGATTGCTCGAGGAACACTCCAGACGGAGATAGAGCTGGGGAGTGGCAGCACTATATATAAATATATATGTATATATAAATATATAAATATATATATATATATAATGGGGTAATCTAGGGCCTGGGAGGGGCAATGTACGGACTCCTGCGGGAGTCAAGCTCGTGGGCACTCCTGCGGGAGTTAGAGCTATATATGTACGTGCCTTCTCCAGCTGGAATCGGGGTAGAGGAAGGGAGGTTGAAGACTCCAGCTGGAGGGTGAGTGGCGGTTGGGCTATGACTCCTGCGGGAGTCGGATGCTCGGGGACCGCTCCTGCGGGAGCTAGAGCTGGGGAGTGACAGCACTATATATAAATATATATTTATGTGCGTGGGTGCATATAGATATA
>CAIGQW010000317.1:6664388-6706483 GCA_903798125.1 Danio choprae | reverse complement strand
GTGGAGTTTGCATGTTCTCCCTGTGTTGGCGTGGGTTTCCTCCGGGTGCTCCAGTTTCCCCCACAAGTCCAAAGACATTCGGTATAGGTGAATTGGGTAAGCTAAATTGTCCGTAGTGTATGAGTGTGAATGGGTGTGTATGGATGTTTCCCAGAGATGGGTTGCAGCTGGAAGGGCATCCGCTGCGTAAAACATAAGCTGGATAAGTTGGCGGTTCATTCCGCTGTGGTGACCCCAGATTAATAAAAGGACTAAACCGAAATGAAAATGAATATATATATATGAATATATATATATATATATATATATACATACAATAATTATAAACATGTTTTTTTCCTTCACTTGACAATACATATTTTTAATGCAACAGTATTCAGACCAGAAAAAAAAGAAATAAAAATTGCACTGACATAAACTATAAGCAACAATGAAACTACTATTACATGTAAAATAAAGCTCAGCCTGCAAATGTACTGAATTGTGGGTTCATGTGTTCCCCACAGTATTTTCTGCTTGTGCACAGCAATTCCTTCATCTACTCTCCTTATATCAGCATGCATGCTACTGAGTCGTAACGCTGTCATACTGAATTCATTTTTCATTTTCCTCAGTCGAAGCAGTTCTGTGGTATTTGGGAACGAATCCATTAAGTACTGCTAGAGGTTACAAGTGTTTTTGCTGTTTTACGCACTACAGACTATTATCTAAGGACATTGATTAACAAGTCATTAAATGCCTCACAATCCAATTACTCAGCACTAGGATAAATAATCTGGTTGATATGTTGCAATGTAGATTAGCAACAGTGGCTCTATAATGACCATCTAAACGCTTGACCATTACAATAAGCTAATAATTTTCAATCGCTTTACTAGGACATCTCCTTCTGAGGATTAATGGTGCTTACAGATCAGCTGAACGTCTCAATGTGAATCTTTTTCACTCAACACTGGTTTTCTAGATGTACGTCTCTGCTTCAGTGATCAAATTTTGTGCTTGAAATAAGTTTGGGGAAAAAGTATATGGTAAGGGGAGTACAAATTATATTTCTTTGAAGAGAATATAACATTTATATTTATGAAGTTTGACTTTAAAGTCTGACGTTTGAGAAAATACAAGGGGTCACTAACTAAACACTAAATGCAATAGCACTTTTTTGAGGGTTTTCAGTGACAAAATGTATCAAGTTTTTATGTTTTTAGAAATATATGGGTGAAAAAATATATTGGCATTTACTAAGATGTAAATGCCACTTGTAAATTAGGCCTGGGATATTTATTATTAATGATTTTATGATTTCATTTTAATTTATAAGAGCTGCAATTTATCGAACTATGCTTGAGACATTCACTCCATAGACCGGTTTTGAGATTTGGCTCAAAAATGTAAAAAATATTTACTAAAAAATAGTTTTTATAACAAGAGGTCCGTGGAAGACATGCAACACAGGCTCATTGTGGATACGTTCCCCTGTCTACATTTCTGGAGAGTACAAATTATGTAGCCAGAGATACATCTGGCTGCATTTCTTTAAAGCGAACGCTACAATGACATCGCCAATGGCTTCTGTTCCTTTTCGCGCTACCAGCTTAGCACTTTTAAGCTGTTACCAGTTTGCCCAGTAGCTTGTTGCATACGTCGGCGGACTTCAGACGCAGAGGGAGCGGAGTTGACCGTGACGACAGACTTTGAGTCTGGCAAAGAACGGTTCCAGAAACCAGGTAAAACAAAAGCAAAAGAAAACCAGGCTGAAAACCTGGTGAAATCATGTGGCCGCAACGACTTTTCTTTTTCTAGATTGCTTTTGAAAACACTATCGGTTGGGTTTAGGGAAGAGGGAGGGTGGGTCAGTCAGTCAGTCGACAGCAAGTTGGCCTGGACGGCTGAAGTGTATATTGAGCCCTCTGGTGGACGAAAGAAATTTGAGATCATCAAAAAGCGTACACAGCGGCCTCTGGTGGATTCACAAAAACTGCGAGCAGACGTACCTGTGGTTATGCATTTCATTGTGCCCAGAAATGTAGACAGGGGTATGTATTCCCAATGAGCCTGAGTTGCAGACATGATATGTTTAACCATTTACTGCATTTTAAATGATTCATTAAATCATTCATTTTCTTTTCGTCCCTTTATTAATCTGGAGTCGCCACAGTAAAATGAACCGCCAACTTATCCAGCACATGTTTTACACAGCGGATGCCCTTCCAGCTGCAACCCAGTACTGGGAAACATCCATACGCACTCAGGCACACACACACACTACGGACAATTTAGCTTACTCAATTCACCTATACCACATGTCTTGTGGGGGAAACCGGAGCACCCGGAGGAAACCCATGTGAACATGGGGAGAACATGCAAACTTCACACAGAAATGCCAACTGACCCAGCCAAGACTCGAACCAGCAACCTTCTCGCTGTGAGGCAATTATGCTACCCACTGTGCCACCATGACGCCCATTTTAAATGATGACAATACTAATTATAATCATTTTTGTCATATGTGATTGTGCGTTGATAAAATGCAAGGTCACATAAGCAACCCATATGCAGAGTTTCCTCAAGGGTTTGGTGCCATCGACTTTGTCAGAATACATTTATTGCTCAAAACAATCTGGCTCAAAAAAACGGGCCCTCATAAACAAAGATGGATGGCATTAAATGCTTCAGCCAATCAACTGCCATTGAGACAAATGGGAATCCTTTCTCCCAATATTATAGACCTCTCTCCAATATTCGGGGACATACAGTGCAGTGCTACTTGTTCATCTTTCTTTCTCGCTCGCTCTCTCAGATATCACATATAGCCTTTTTTTGGCATTTGAGAAGTTGCTGATATATTCTGCAGCGAAATTGAAAAGAGAATTGAACTGAATCTGTGATGTGTTCAAGTACTTGCTGCCTAAAAAATGCAGACCATTCAGATGTCTGCACAGCTACCAGTTATATCCATATATTTTCATAATTTGTTACGCATGTGAATTTGACCCATTTTGGTCTTTTCCACAGATTCCAAAATCCTCCTCCAGCTTCAGCCTCCGTCTCTGAATGCCAAATGTCTTTCTTAGTACAAATGAGACAACAAAGTGTGTAATGAGAGGAATGCTGAGAGTGTTTTCATCCACCAGAGCACATGCCGACTAGCAACCTGACACGCTAATGAGCGTCAAGTGCTTGCTATTCTGTCTAACAAGCGCATGGGCTCCATGATTGAATTCCTCTGAAGGGGGAGGATGACTTAGAAAAAAACAAAGAGCAGTTTATGTGGCTGTGGGTAGTTGGATGAGTCTTTTGTAGATGTTTTTCGCTCCCATTACAATGTTCACATGCAAAACGAGGACAGGTACTCGATCCAAAGCTTTGGTGGTATCTAGGACAGGTCAAAGACGAAGGGCCAAATTCCTTCAGGCTGATTCTTATAGCCTATAGCCTACACAGGTTTTTAGTTCCCAAAAACAAATGTGCATGAAAAACAAATTCCCTTTTTTTTGTACTTCTTCTGAAAAGTGACTTTCTTGACAAGTTGATGATTTATGATTTGAAACGTGTCTGTACAAGAACCTGAACTTTACTTACAGCATTATTAACTTTATTTCGCTGCCTCAGGCAAATGAGGATTTTCAGACAGTTTGTTTCTATTTGTTTTTTCATATAGCAATAAATTATTCACCTATTTGTTTGAATAATCGAGTAATACATGCAACCAGTTTACCTGCTGTTTGCAAACTTGGAGAAAACTAATCTTAATTTGACTGCTGAAAATGTTTTTTTTAAACCTTTTTCTTTTGCTTTGTCCAACCATCTCTCACTTGTGCATGTGCATGCTATTCAAGCTTCTGCATTTCTGCGCACCAGTATGGATGTGGATGTGTTTGCTATTCTGCAATGAAATAAAAGAAAATTACAATCAGCTAGAAGAGCCAAATCACATAAATTGTTAATGCTAGCTACTGTAATATCAGTGTCAGGCAAGATTACTTTCATTTTTGAGCTCAATTACATAATGTGCAAATGATGTCAAAACGGTTTTATTCAAGTGGGTTCATTATAAGATCCCAGCTCTATAAAAATCATGTTAAATTTCCGTTTTTTTTTGTTACAATTTTAATCTAAAGGTTTACAAAACATTATTTAAAAGTTACGATGTTTAACTTTACATTTTAAAGTGTTTAAATACTTAATTTAAGCGCTTAATTTCTAAATACATTTGATCACATTTCATGAATGGTTTGAAATGGCAGATTTTAAGTTCTACACCTGAAATGTACTTATATATATATATATATATATATATATTAGTCAACATCTGAAGTGGATCATCACCTTATATCAAAGATGTCCCAAAACAATTAAACAACACCCAAACTTTTTTGATTCACTTCAAATGTTGACTACTGTAGTTTACAGTATGACAAGACGTGATCTTCTGCAATGGCCACATGTAAAACACAGACACTCCTACCTCAGTAATAAAAAAGGAGATATTATTCTCGTCCAAATCTGTATATGAAATCACAGCTGATTAGGATTGTAACTCAATTTTTGTTTCAATTTTCTCTTCGGCTACTAATAAAGAGATCTTCTGACATTGTTTTGCTGGTATGTCCCCTGATGTAAGACACACTCCGTCAGCCTTTTGAATGCTGTGTCAGTGGTGTTAATGAAGAACAGGTTGCTATAGTTAGATCTGATTGACCAACACCTGGGAGCAATTACCTCGTGCTCAGTAGGTGTGATGCACCAGCTTTTTTCATCCCTGTTTCTCAGTCATTAATCGTCCGAAATTCACCAAATGGCACAAAAGGCTCTCTTTTAAGTGACGGCAGATTGTCAACATGGATTTGCAAGGCCTTCGTCTTGTTCTATGAATGGGTTGGCTGATTAAGTCAGCAGTGTTTTAATTAATTCTTCAAGTTTGCCTTTTTAAAATGTTGTTATTTTGATATTTGAAGACATCGGAGTGTGCTCATGGAAGGAGGAGGTAAAAATGAAGGGATGAAGGACAGAGGGGGAGGTTTAAGCTGTTGTAATGGCGCCATTGCTTTTTGTGAAGAGTTTGCACACAACAGAAGCTTGGAGATTAAACTCTCACAATCCGAAGAGAAAAGAGAGAGGCAGAACAGACCTTTTTTATATGCTGGAGCCATATTAATAAAGTGTTCATGTAGAAGGTGTAACAGTAAGAGATGGAAGAATACAGTGTTCCTCAACCCATCTGATCTTTATCTGTCCTGTATGTATTTGTGGTATTTGTGGTACAATGCGTTTCATGCAAGTGCTGATTAATAAATTATGTATATATATAATGTTTGCAATAATTAGAGTTTGTCTAAATAACAAATGTTTTCAATTGTTGTAATTGAAAATCAGGGATTTTTAACCAAATATTAAAATATTGTAAATCTCCAGAAGTAAAAATATTGGTACTATATCTTAAAAAGCAAAACATACATTTCTGAAAACATAATAGTTTTTTTTTCAGCCAATAATCATTTATGAGGAAAAAATGCTCTAAATTACAATGTTTTTATTTCAAGAAAAATAATCAGTTGATTACAGAATAAAATAAAAAAATTAAGATTTTCTCAAAAACAGAACTGAAAATTGTAAATTAACGTGAGTAAATTAAAAATGTAAGCATTTCCCTATTGCTGTATATATACTGTATAAACCAGGATTAACATTGCATTAATTAGATTAAACAGGACAGTAAATACATGTTAGTGATAATAATACGGTTCTTTTGAATGTAATATTCCTCAAATAAAAACGTATCATGGTTTCCACAGAAAAAAGGTATTAAAATATTATTGAGCAGCAGATTTGATTATTAAAATGAGTTCTGCGATCCGACTTTGCATGACAGGAATAAATTACATTTTAAATATATATATATAAAAAATGCAGGGCTGTGTGGTGTGACAATATATAATGAGTGACAATGGTATATATTGTCTATGATTAAAAATGTAGCTTGTTTATTTTGTGTTATGTTAATAAATCCACGTAGCCCAGTACTGCTTGAAGAGCACACACAGAAAGCTGTCTCTCTCAGAAAGCATGCATTATAATCATATTTCCCACCGCTTAACACAAGAGTGATTTTAAAGGATAATAGTATTTCGCCCTATTCTCATAACACTCATATCAGCTTTTCCCTCATGGGCCTGAAAGTTTCATGTGTAATTATAAAAGTGTTTCCCAGCTTTAATTAACACTCAGGCCTGGTAAGCATGTAAAAAAAAAAAACGCTCCGCTCACGGCTGGACAGAAGCATATGTCACTCTTCCCGAGTGTGAGAAAGCTGGAGGCAAACACTTGTGATATGCCAAAACTTTATCATGAATAAGAAATCCAAGCCCAGGATGAGCACAATATGTGACACATTGGTGGAACGGCAACAATTATATGCTGACAGATGCTAGAAGCAGAACCTGGCAGGCAGAGATGCTGTTTTACACCTTACACACATAAACATAACATTTTCAACTAAAAATATTTTTTATTCATTAGACAACTATATCAACTGCTTTAGGGGACCTGAAAATGAAAACTTAAAAAAAATGGGTTTCCAAATGTACATTAAAAAAAACACTTCAGTGTAATTTGCAAAAATGATATTTTTTGTGAATGTTGTGTATTACATTTGTCTATAAACATGTATTTGTATTTGATAACCAAAACTACAATGGTTAATGTACATTGTATGTTTACACTATTGTTTTGCATGCTCTGACACATACATAGAGATTAGATTACCAATCATAATAGAGATTATTGTAGAGATCTTAAAGGTACTGCGGAAAACTCTGTATTTTTTAAACATCCCAGAAAGATTGAATTTTTTTTCTTGCTATTATGACAGGACCATTGCCCTTTTAGAGCTTGTCTTTATGTCAAATATGGCTGCACAATATTGTAAAAAATACACTACTTTGTTTTACTGTGAACTACAACGCATTATGAAAACTATTTCACCAGATACTGCAAAAAATGCTTTTCTTACTTTCTAAGCAAAAAATATGGTCTTGTTTTCAGAAATAACATCAAAATTAAGTGAGTTTTTCCTTAAAAAAAAGCAAAATAGTCTGCCAATGGGGTAAGTAAAATGATCTTTTTCGTTTCGTTTTGATCTTGTTGAAAAGGGCATTTGCATAAAAATAATAAATTACGAGCTTGGATGAAAACAGTAGAAGACACCAAAAATAGACACAAATGAAAAAAAAAGTGCGATATTTTTTTCTATCTTTCAGGTACAGAAATCGAACAATCAAATGTAAAATTACAGTGCACCGTCTTTGAATTTAATTACAATTAAATGTATTATTTATGCATAAATGCTTTCAACTCACTTGGAAAATTTACTGTTACCTGCTTTAATAACAAATGCAAATTATACAATTTCACTCTATTATGGTAATATTTTGCAGTTAATCCACAAATCGGATACGTTTGAAATTGCAGTGACTGGTCAACTATGATGATCCCTACTGGATCTGTAATCTCAAATCTCAGCATGTGGGTACTGGGATCGACAGAAGTGAATAAGAAGAGTTCAGATGCAAAAACCTCTAAGTGCTTTCTGAAATTTTCTCCTAAAATTAAGTTAAATTCTCCTATGAATAAGTTGAGCTACATCAAATTCACATGGACAGAAAAAACGTATATAAAGTAGAATGCAAATGTATGGTGATCACAGAGGTATTGGGAGGAGCTGCAGATTTTCACAGCTTTGTGTAAGACGGTGTTTATCACTGCCATCCTGCTGTTGTCAACTAATAAACATTTTGTTGCAATGGATCAAAGAGACCGAATATCTCTCACATCCTAATCAAGTGCGGAGAAACAAAACGTGTGTGAGAAACCAGCAGCACCTGCAGGCTCTCAGCTGCTTTATGAAAAATGATCTGGCATTTAGCTTTCCTGTTCTTCAGTGTAATTAGCGAGAGCATGGTCATTTGCGCTGCAGTTGCTGCTGCATTTTTTGCTGGTTTGTGCAGGAGGAGAGGGGCCCTTTTCTTGTCAGAAGGATTTGAAAGGTTGTGATTTCCTGTTTTCACCCTCTTAACTTCCTCCCCCCCCGATTTATTCATCAATTTGTCCAATTGAACTCTACGGGGGGAACTGCCAACAAAAGCCGTTGTCATGGGCACCCATTATATTCTAGAGCAGTCGGAGACTCGTGCCGCTGCAGTCTGGGAATTGAGGAAAACATATAACGTGGAAATGGATTTACTACAGCCTCTCTCTGGTTATGCCTAGCACAGTAATTGTGGTTATGTCTAGTACTGCGCAGTATACCACAGTGTGCACTGATACATGGATGTATTTTTTAAATTCAGTTATGAAACAGCATGCATATGCAATAAAACATTATTATATTTTGGCACAGCACGTTTCAGTGCATAGCTGTCACAGGACCCTTTGTTTTTTTTAGTAGCGGTTTGATAGAAATTAAAAAGACCTTTTGTTGTTTATACACTTTCATGTAAAAATGCTTGAATTTACTTGTCAAGTTAAGACAAAGACAAAATATTGCTGATATTACTACTTACATTTTGACGTACTGGATGGTTAAGAGCATTGCTTTATGGGAAATGGTAATCTGCGTAAGTAATATAAGCAACTGAAAAATAGATTTTTCAATTCCATTGAAAATCTGTGGCGACATGGTGGCTCAGTGGTTAGCACTGTTGCCTCACAGCAAGAAGGTCGCTGGTTTGAGTCCAGGCTGGGAAAGTTGGTATTTCTGTGGAGTTTGTATGTTCTCCCCGTGTTGGCCTGGGTTTCCTTTGGATGCTTTGGTTTCCCCAACAGTCCAAAGACATGTGCTATAGGTGAATTGAATTAACTAAATTGGCCACAGTGTATGAGTGCTAATGAGTGTGTATGAATGTTTCCCAGTACTGGGTTGCAGCTGGAAGGGCATCCGCTGTGTAAAACATATGCTGGGTAAGTTGGCGGTTCATGTGGCGACCCTAATCAAAATCAAACCATCTGCTTCCGCTCTGGAATGGCTGTCCTTATCTGATGTCAGTGTGATGGCTTGGGCTAACTGTGCTTAGCCACGCCCCTCCAATCGTTAGTTTGCTGCTAGTGAAAGATGAGAGAAGGAGTGCAAAAATAAGCATTTCAGTTAGAAATACGTCATCCGACTCAAAATAAAAGTCTGCAGCAGCTTCCAGTTCATGCGGACTTTAAGCTCTAATTCGCTGTGGCATCAATAACTATATAATAAAAATGATTGCAACAACAACAATTATTTCACAGTACTGTAATATTATAGTACTTAATCATATATATGTATCAGCTGAAGTATGTATCATATATATCAGCAGTTGCTAGCATGTAAATTAACACATTCAGTAATCCAACTATATACTGCAGAAATAATATCAATAGTAAACTATCAACCTTTTTACATCCTGTCACCTTTGCTGTTTATTTCATGGATTTTTTTTCAATTGTCAGAACACACAATCCATCCACATAAACACAGACAGCTCCCTGCATTTATGTCTTTTTATTAAAACTATTAATACTGGAATGGTATACTCCGCTACATCTCCTAAATACAGCTGAGTAAAAAGTTTTTTTTGAAGTGGAGAGATGAGATTGTGGCATTTCATTTATGTCATTTATTATCAGTTACCCTGTTAAGTTGGATCACAAATTGCACTAAACAATTAGTTTGTGAATTGGACTGACATCTGTTTGCAAGTCAACAACTCACTGATTCAAATGATCTGTTCAGAGTTATTCTCAGTGAACAACTTAATGATTGAAGTGATCGGTTCAGTGAATTAAATGATTAATTCAGAGTGAGTCTCTGGCAAAGAACTCACCTGTTCAAATAATTTGTTCAGAGTGAGTCTCCAGTTAACAACTCAGTGACTCAAATGATTTTCTCAGAGTGAGTTTCTGAAAAACAAAAATGGTTCAAATGATCCGTTCAGAGTAAGTTTAACTCATTCAACAAGCTCCTTTAACTCAGTGATTCAGATGATTCATTGAGAGCGAGTCTCCAGTAAACAACTCACTGATTCAAATGATCTGTTCAGAGTGAGTCTCTGGAAAAAAAACTCATTGGTTCAAATGATCCGTTCAGAGTGAGTTTAACTCATTCAACACGCTCCTTGAACTCAGTGATTCAAAGGATCCATTCAGAGAGAGTCTCCAGTAAACATTTCACTGAATCAAATGATATAAACAGAGAGAGCCTCGGGTAAACATCTCACTGAGTCAAATGATCCAATGTTACAAACTGATATGAGTGGGGTTTGGTGTGTGAATGTGGTTCCACATGCTTTCACATGAATTATCAGTGTGGCTATCAGAGTAGGACAAGTTTTCAGTCATTTTGGAAACTTTATTGCTAAATAAACCTTCATCAATAATTACCGTACTTTTACTTTGACTTTACTTTACTTTGAGTAATATTGAAAAGGACGATTTACACTTCTACTGGAGTAATATTTTATTAGGGTATCTGTACACTTACTCAAGTGCCTAATTTGTGTACTTTGTCCACCAATGAATTACTGACGAAATATCAATTATCCTGCTGTACTACAGGTGTTTGCTGAAACAGTTAAAATCTCAATAATGTCTCCCGTCTAAATACAAAGAGATTCAGCTCTCTGTCCAACATTGTGTCTCTTATGCAACAGTCTGTGCTCGTTGCTGTCATTTTATTTTGAGGGACAAAACATGTGAAGTGGAGCATGACTTCGAGACCTTCTCAAGTTTCACACGCTCTGTTAACTCAAGTCTTCATAATTCAGTCAAACGAGCAGGTGAAATAAGAGAATCCTGTAGGATGGATGGGGTTTTGTGCAATACACCGAGACTCTTTCTTCATCCTTCACTGTGAAAAAAAGTGTATTTCATCACAATATATCAAGCAGGCACAGGATCAGGGCACGGCTGTGTAGACCTGTGTGTGTGTGTGTGTGTGTGTGTTCTCATATTTCCCTACCAGCATTAGGTTTCATGGTGTTGAAATTCAGGCAGCTGATAAGCAATTCAGAGATCAGATGACAAATGACATGGACTGAGAGTTTCAACTGTTTCAACAAATTATGCAATGATTCGTATGCAACGATCATGCGTATGCCTGTCATAAAAGTTGTCATGAAATGAAAATTCACCATGAATATTTTTCTAAATGTAAGTCATAAATATTATTGTTAATCTATGCATATGTTTCATTATACTGTATATCTTTGGACCTTGCGATGTTTGATTTCTGTCTGATAGAACTAAAGATTTGTCCCTATGAGTTTCTTTGTGACTTTAACACAATTTATGCAATAGTTGGAGCATTTAGAACAGAAGTGATAGTTTTGGCATTATTCCCATTGTGTGCATAAATAACTGTTATACATATGTTATTACATTATGAAAATTGTATTGTTATTAATTATTCATTCATTCATTTTCTTTTCGGCTTAGTCCCTTTATTAATCTGGGGTCGCCACAGCGGAATGAACCACCAACTCATCCAGCATATGTTTTTATGCAGCGGATGCCCTTCCAGCTGTAACCCATCCCTGGGGAACAGTTATTAATTATTAATTTACATTATTAAAAACATTATTCTATCTTAAATGCTTTTTAGATCCCAGTTATGCATACATTTTTTTGCTGTTGTTTTTGCTTGTAAGAGCAGGACAAATGCCAATATCCATTGTGACATTTCAGTTACTTAATGCAAGGAATATTACACATTCATGCCACATGAGTTCTGGAGGAAAAAAGATAACTTTGATGTTAAATATTCCACTGAAGAAGAAACACGAGTCATGAATGAAATTATTTCTTTAGTAAAATGTTTACATCATCTTTCTCACTTACTGTGAGACTCTAAACCATGTAATATGCTGAATTTCTTCAATTCGATTCGATTCAATCGAATTCAATTCATCTTTACTTCCATAGCTCTTTTTACAATGTAGATTGTGCCAAAGCAACTTAACACAGATGCAGAAGAGAGAATAAAATGTCATTACAGTATTTCGGATTGTGGAGCATTTCAGCATATCAGGCAGGCAGGAGAGTAGTGGTAGAATGCTGGTGTAGTTCTAGGTAAATTAAACTGATTCAGGTCAGTTTAGTATAAATATCACTGTTAAAGTTTAGTTCAGTTTAATCCAGTACAAATGTCACTGCTGAATCCACTGAAGAGAAGCTTCGTGGAGTTTTGACTTCAATTGTGAATGCCAATTTGTATTTCTGTAATCTTTGTTCAGATTTGCAACTATGAAACTGTTGGTTTGAGTGACAGTGAAAGAGACTCACAGCATTGCATTAGAAAGGCAGAATTGCATCAGTATTGTGAAGTACATGGAATTTTAACATGAATGCGAAGTGTTCACTCACAAATGGCGATGAGTAAGTATGTTTGTACTGGTGGAGTAAAAACACTGAGAATAGCACGTATATACATACTGTACAGCCTTTACTTGTTCAACCCTTGTGTACAGTTTATGAGGCGGGTGTGATATGGGATGTGCGGTGGGATAAATGACGCTGCTATAATCTCATTATGTTCAGACTTCTTTCTCACATACTCAGCAAACCTCATTAAAAAAAACACACAAAAAAAAAACAGTGGCACTAAAATAGTCGATACACTGCTGTCAGTGCTTTCAGTTGCTTGGTGCACAGATATTGATTTTAAAGTTTTAGTGCCATTAAAAGCTGAATTGCCATTAACCGGTGTCATTCTGTGTCATACAACAAGAAGTGAAAATTGTGTTTCATGCAATGGCCTGTCTGCATTCATCTATTCTACATTTTTAAATGAATACAAATGTGGTTCTTCTGAGATGTTGTTGTTGTTTTTGAGAAAATAGCTATAGTGTTAATATTATTTATTGTTCAAGTAGTATCTAGAGCTGCAGCTAATCGTTTTATAATGTATCTGATAGTTCTCTCTCCATTACCTGCAGTAGAGAGAATTTTTATTTTGTTGAAACAATGAAATACCTCTCATGCTGCGATGTGAATAGGTTTAATTCCATGCTGATTTGCTGGCAAATTATGATTTATGAGTGAAAAATATCACACAGAGAGAGATAGACGTGATGGTGCGATATCAGAGTGAATATGCAGCGGCTGATGAGGGGATAACAAGAAATATTCATTCATGATTTTGCACATTTTAATTATCCTTTTTTTCCCCTCTTCTAGAACTCACTGAAGAAGAGAAGTGCCAGACCAAACAACAAACCTGATAAAAAAGCATCGCCTCAGGTAATACATGCTAATACTACAATATATTTGCTGAGTTAATTTACTTTTCATGGTGTATTATCTGAATGAGTAATGGTTAAGTAAAGAACTGATAGCAAACTGTATTTTAGAAGCAGGTGCTATCAGTTAAAAGCTTTTGTTATTTGTCTAGTATTTCAGAAAACTGTTAAGGCTGTGGCCTACTTTCTTGATCACCCTTCTATAAAGTAGTCTTTGTTGACATTGTAACAACTTATAGGGATAATGAATTTATCACAACTGACATAATGAGAGTTATGAATGTGGAACATTTCCCCCTCTTGTTTGTTATAACCAGGTTTCACTGCAGTGGTGCAGGGATCATACAGAAACAAATACTTTTCAATCTATCATTGATACACACTGCACAGTAGAGAGCTCAGAATGTCACTGCATAACCATAAAAAAAATTAGGCATTGCTGTCTTTATTGACGTGCTTTCTGAGAACAGCTTAACCTTAAACATTCTGATAAATGAAATAAAAAAAGGTATCTGGAGTAAATGTGTGTAACATTGGGATTTTTTTTGGAGAGTCAGCCAGCCTAACAAGACTGTTGCTTTGAGAAATTTACATTGTGTAGACATAAATCCACCTTAGCTTTTGAGTGGTTTCAGGTTCAAGATTAGCAGGTTTAACAAGCTGGTGCTTGGTAGAGTGTTTAAACACCACACAATCCCAGGCCCCCTCAGCCTTAATTATATACAGCATTACCGTTTGTTATTGGAGATTTAAGGCTGATTTATACTTCTGCGTCAAGCACGCGCGTATAGTCCGATGCAGCCTTCGCACGGTTGCATAGCTCTCACCGTGGCTGAAGCGTACCTCTCAAAAAATTTAACTACACGTCGTAACAATACATAGCACAAGCTCTGTGATTGGTTGGCTTGTTAGCTGTGACGAGTGCCCGATGGAGCAAGTGTTTACAAGTGTCGAGTTCCGTGAAGGAACTCCAGATGGAAACTTTTGTTTTGTGTTTACCTTATGATTAAAGTTGTTGCACGTCCACCAGTTCCCGCCTCTGAATGAGTGAGTATTAGCTACATATACATTAGGGTAGCGTTCAGAAAAACAAAACACCCACGAAGAAACTCGACACATAGGAACATAAAAACCTACTGCCAGCTAGTGTTTCGGAAGTGTTATTTTAGAGCAACACAAACAGCGTGCAGAAGTATAAATGCACGGCTATGCGCAAGGCAGGCGTCGTAGGTCACAGCAATCACTCGATGCAGAAGTATAAACCAACCTTTATTTTCTTAGGCCTCACTTTTGTTCTACATTCCATGTCCACTTAAACAAAACGTATGACACAGCAAAAACACAGCATCAATCATGATTTTCTTCCATCTTCCAGTTGTTGATTTTGTTGAGTGCCACACTTAAGGTTGCTTTCAGTTGCATGCATTACTTCAGAATACTTGCGATGGTGTGAATGAAACCAGGAAAATGGCCTAATGGGACAATTCATATTTTGGAGAACTGATGGCTAGTTCCTATAACTGAGTTCTTGTAATTACAAATAATATATGAAAGCTCTTATTGTCCACTGGCCTTAGTCTTAGTGCTAGCACCATGGCGGTGGAAGCAAGGTAACTAAAGGACAGTTTATTGTCGAACGTTTTAACTGCTAACAATCACTTTCTCTCCAGCCTCCAGAGGACAGTTCTGACCTCAAATGCCAGCTTCACTTCGCCAAGGAGGAATCAGCTCTCATGTGCAAAAAACTCACTAAGATGGTCAAAGACAACGAGGCCATGAAGGAGGAACTGGCAAAGTTTCGTTCTATGTATGGAGAGGTTGACGCCTCGCTGACGGTTGAAGAAGTGGCGGACTCTCCTCACACCAGAGAGGCTGAGGTCAAGGCTCACCTGAAACTGGTGGAGGAGGAAGCAAATCTTCTAAGTCGACGGATTGTAGAGTTGGAGGTGGAAAACCGCGGTCTTCGTGCTGAAATGGACGACATGAAGATCCAGGATTCCCCAGGTGGAATCGGCATCACAGGCGGAGTTGGAAGTCACCTACTGTTTTCCACATCTGAGAATGTGATGGAGCTACAGCGCCACCTACAGTTTGTGGAAGAAGAGGCAGATCTGCTTCGGAGGTCCTTGATTGAAATGGAGGAGCAGAACAAGCTCTTGATGAACGAGCTTAACCACTACAAGTCTGAGCTTCCTGCTGTCACTGAGATAGAGCCATCATCATCATCCACAACAATCACTTCACCCACAATCCTTCCTGGTCCATCTGAAGATGCGCTAAATGAAGCCATCCATAAAGAACTTGTTGCTGCTAGACTTCAGATTGCAGAGCTGAACGGCAAAGTAAAGAAGCTTCAGTACGAGAACCGTGTGCTTTTGTCCAACCTTCAACGGTGTGACTTGGCCTCCAACCAAGGCTCTGCACGTCCATCGCTGGAAACAGATGCCGAAGCCGGAGACTCGGCTGAATGCATTCCTAGCCAGACGCATCGCGAAGGTCCGGTGGGTGATGAGCAAAATGATATTCTGGAGGAGAAGAATCTAAAAGTTTCAAGAACAAGTCACACTCACACTTCTCAGTGCCTCAGCGTAAAGGATCTCCTCGCTATCCGTGACCAGGCACAAGTTGTTACCTCAGCCATTCAGCTTCTGACATCACCCGACACCTCCTGTATCTCACCGGACTCTGTCTATCGCAAGATCACCACCAATGATTCTGCTGAACCGGTTCTACTGGAGAAGAGTCAGACCCCAAGCTCAACGCTGCCCGTGGTGGAGGTCCTGCATGGCAGACTGCAGTTCCTCCAGGCTCAGCTCCAGGCCCTCAGTGAGAGGGTGGATGCCCTGGAGGAGCCCCCAGAGAGAGATTGTGTGGACGGGATGTCCCAGATGCCCCTGCTGTCTGAGGCGGAAGACCCTACAGCAAATTGCTTATGCCCTGCAGATGCTCAGTTCAACCAGAATACAGCCCAACAGAAGGTATGCACCTAATTGCTTAGTCAGATATTCTCTTGCATCGTACTCTTTCCTTTTTGCTTGGGGTTTTGTGCCTTTTTTATCAGCAATATTTCTTTTTGTTGCTTTGCTTGATTAGTATTTACACATAAAGGTTTGCCGACCACTATAACAATGCATGTTTGTAGTGCATTATAAGACCTCATAGTGGATAACATTTAGGCCTCTAATGGAGTAGATTATTAGTACTGTGGTTAAGTTTCCATTTTGGTTGAAAAATCCACTTTTTTGTTATTTTATATCAAGATATTAAGAAACTTCCTATGCATTTCCATTCCTTATTCAAGCAATCATACTGTAGTAGGCGGACTAATCCATGCATGTTAGAAAGTGTCAAATCATTATTGTTATTCATAGATATTTCAAAGAAACATAACAGCTTAGCCTCTTAAAGGGACAGTTCACCCCCAAAAAATCAAATTGTCATCATTTACTCGCCTTCATGTTACTTTCTATATATAGTTTCATATCAAGTTTTAAACCTGTATGACTTTCTTCTGTGGAACACAAAAGATATTGTAAAGAATGTTGCAGCTGGTTTTGTCCATAAAATGAAAGTCAGTAAGATCCAAAAACACTATTCATTTATTTTTATTTTATTTACACATTTGAGTTTTAATCTAACATTAATTTAGGCTCCATTAGAGGCCCAACATTTAAGATCCAATCCAGACTCTTCCCTTCCTCCTTCTCTCCTCTTTTTCCTCACTGCATGGGCATCATGACCTGTGGTCGCTGCTACATTTCTTCCTTTGTCTTCTCCCACTCTTTATGATTTCCCTCTACCCCATTTACTGTTTCCTCCTCCGCAAACCATAGAAGATGATTTCACTCCTTGTTGTTTTGTTTCTTTTTGCCATTTTGTCTTATACCACAATGACCAAATTGTTTTTCCTATTCATACTTTTCATTGTCTTGTGAGTTTTTTTATTTGCTGCCAATGTTATATGGGTACCATTGTGTCATGTTTTCTTTTTTCTTGCACCATGCTTCTCACTTTAAATATGTCTGTTCTTTTCTTGCATCTCTCAAAATGTGTTATATCCCCATCCTATGCATCATCATATTCCGATATTCTGTCTGTCTTCTATCATGCTCGTCTTTTTATTGTTGTTTTTTTGTTTTCCTTCATTAACTTGCCCATGCATGCATGCAACAGCCTGACTCTAGAGACCAGCCAGACTGTGAGGTCAAAGTTCACCTGTGCAAGGCAGATGAAGAGAGCACCTGCCACAAAGACAGCAACAAGGATGAAGAATCAGACTTAAAGGAAACAAACTCTGATCTGGTGAGGCACTAAAACATGCACACACAAAAACATTTAAGTTTAGATATGGTCTTACAATTGAACACACAATGGCTCTGTTACAAAATCTAATGATCTGCCTGCCTAATGCTCTTTTAATGACTAACACTTCTGAGGCAGAACGTGTACATCCTTCATGGATAAGTCAACCCCTAAATTCACAGGTTTCCATAGAAAGGGGCTCTCTGAATGACTGGTAAACATCAAAAGCTCTAAGATAACATGATCTATGCTACAATCATTTAAATCTGGGATATATAGGGAGTTAAGAGATTAGAGGTTAAGTAATGACAGTAAAGTTTATTAAATGGGACATTCATAAACTCAGAAGAATGTTCATGTGGTTATAATATAAAAATATCCATGTGTCCATAAATAAAACAAGACTCGTTCACTCATGCAGAGATGTGAACAAATTTAGTTCTCACTGCATGGTTTAGTTTTGACCTGATACCGTTAGGCTATATTTACCCAAGAACAGAATCGGATATGTTTCTACAGAAGGGCTTATGAGGCCCTACTTCTTTACTTATTTTAGGTAAATTTGGGGTGGTTTAGATGGCTAGTGGTCTGTCAAGACTTTATAAAACCTTGCAGTTTATAAATACACAGTTTTATGTTACTTATTTTAGGTATTGACATTATGATCAAAACCAGTCCATTATTTTGAGCTTAAAATCATGAAAGCATTCTGTGTTTTTGGTGTCCTGCACACTTTGCTAAACATCATTGCTGGATTCTCTGAGAAACACCAGCAGTTTCCAACCAAACAATTCATCATCCAGCATTTTCACTAATGGGACAAATTAGATTTTCAAAGAAGAAGAGACAAATGAGATCTTGTGATCAATCCCTGGTCTCATGTTTTGAATTTTAGGAAGGGCACACTCAATACTGAAATCAGTTGTTAGAGTAGAAAAAAATATATTTTTGCTTTCCCCCCGCACAAGGTTGTGCATATTCAAGGCCCAGATATACTCATAAAATTAACCATCATTCAGAACAAAACCAGACCGAAACAAGGTTTGGAAATCAAAACAGCATGCCAAATTAAACTTTCTAGAAAAGTTTTCTCCATCTACGACTGAACTAGCAAAACTTTTCTGTGATTAAATCAGGGCCTTTAAACTGGTTTCCTGACATTACCCTGATCAAAAGCGTTTCTTAGAGGGCTTTACATAAAACATGTTCTTGAGTTAATGCAAAAATCTCAAGTCATGCTTTTAAAAGTCTGTTTAATTTTTAACATGAGACCATTTGTGATGCAATAAGCTCAAAGAAATAGCCAAAGGTGCCCATCTGCATGTGTATGCCTGTTGGTGATATAAGCAGTTGTGTTGCTTTAAACTGGATCACTATGAATTGACTAGTCAAGGACTAGGTCTTTGTGTGCTCTTTTCTTGCAACAAGATAAAAAAGCAGATTGTGTTCTCTCAGCACACTTGATGCCAAGAACAGACAGATTGTCATTAATATGATGTGCTTTAAAGACAGCTATTGACATTGTATCACTGAAACATTTTGACATGGCAGCAGATTTGCAGTTGTTCCAATTTGTATTACAAATACTGAACAGATCGATTAATTACCTGTTATTCTCTCTCTTCCTGTTTCTCTCCAGCTGACAGAGCAGGTTCATGAGCTGCACGCTCTGCTGTCAGAGGCAAGACAGAAGGCTCATGGAGCACAAGAAGCTCTGTCACAGGAGAGACAAGAGCGCCATAGCGACATACATAAACTCTCTGAGGTACAAACATGTTAAAACATGTAATAATTTAGATCTTTCACAAACACGGAACACAAAATATAGCATAACCATAATATCTCACTGGTTGCAAACCTGCATCCAGACATATTTTCCATACTTTCCATATGTCCCCAATGTCTTGTTCTCTCTGTAGCTTCAAGAGGAGCATCAGAAGGCCCTCCTCCGCCGAGACTTCCAGCTGCAGAGTCTCAGCCTACAGACACGTCTGCAGCAGAAGCTGTGGAGTCAGGAGAGGAACCTGCTGGTGCAGGAATCACAACAGCTCAAAGAAAGCCTGCTCCTTATCAGCCTCAAGCTGCGCTGGCTCCTCAAACAGTGGAGACTCGGCAAGAAACTAGACACAGACAGCAAGGACATCCTAGAGGTATGAAGACGTTTTTTTTTAAAGCAGCTGAGGGGAAATTCATTATGAATGAACAGTGCATGCTGAAAGCAGGTGTATTTACACATACTGTTTTCATTGCTTTGGCACCTGATTCACTGAAGGAATTATGCAAATTGGGAAACTGTGCAAACAAAGTCTATGCGCAATTAGCATGGTATAATTCCATAATTTCATATTAACCCATGTGGGATGAGAGCCTGGTTAGACTACATTGTTTTTGCTTGGTAAACAACACCACGCAGGTGAACTTAAAAGTGATTTTATAGTCTTAGCTAAATGAATTTGCATTAAGCATAGATGCATGAAATTGATTGAAATGAGAGTAAAGAAATGTTGTAATATAACAAAGATTTCTATTTTAAATAAATGCTGTTTTGAACTTTGCATTCATCGAAAAATCCTGAAAAAACTCTTTTCCACAAAAATGTTAAAGGTTTTCTATATTGACCTTTGTACAAGATGCAATATATGTAATAAGAGCCACCATGCCACACCTTACTAGTACCGGGTTGGACTCCCTTTTGCCTTCAGAACTGCCTTAATTCTTCATGGCATAGATTCAACAAGGTACTGGAAATATTCCTCAGAGATTTTGGTCCATATTGACATGATAGCAATTTGTCGGCTGCACATCCATGATGCAAATCTACTGTTCCACCACATCCCAAATGTGCTCTATTGGATTGGGATCTGGTGACTGTGGAGGCCATTTGAGTACAGTGTACTCATTGTCATGTTTAAGAAACCAGTCTGAGATGATTCGCGCTTTATGACATGGCGCGTTATCCTGCTGGAAGTAGTCATCAGAAGATGGGTACACTGTGGTCATAAAGGAATGGACATGGCCAGCAATAATACTCAGGTAGGCTGTGGTGTTGACACGATGCTCAGTTGGTAATAATGGGCACAAAGTGTGCCAAGAAAATATTCCCCACACTATGACACCACCACCACCACCACCAGCCTGAACCGTTGATACAAGGCAGGATGGATCCATGATTTCATGTTGTTGACGCCAAATTCTAACTATCCATCTGATAGTTAGCAGAAATCGAGACTCATCAGACCAGGCAATGTATTTCCAATCTTTTATTGTCCAATTTTGCTGAGCCTGTGTGAATTGTAGCCTCAGTTTCCTGTTCTTAGCTGACAGGAGTGGCACCCGGAATGGTCTTCTGCTGCTGTAGCCCATCCGCCTCAAGGTTGGACGTGTTGTGCGTTCACAGATGCTCTTCTGCATACCTCGGTTGTAACGAGTAGTTATTTGAGTTGCTGTTGCCTTTCTATCAGCTCGAACCAATCTGACCATTTTCCTCTGACCTCTGGCATCAACAAGGCATTTGCGCTCACAGAACTGCTGCTGACTGGATATTTTCTCTTTTTCAGACCATTCTCTGTAAACCCTAGAGATGGTTGTGTGTGAAAATCTCAGTAGATTAGCAGTTTCTGAAATACTCAGACTAGCCCGTCTGGCACCAACAACCATGCCACGTTCAAAGTCACCTAAATGACCTATCTTCCCCATTCTGATGCTCGGTTTGAACTGCAGAAGATGGTCTTGACAATGTCTACATGCCTAAATGCATTGAGTTGCTGCCATGTAATTGGCTGATTAGAAATTTGCATTAACGAGCAGTTGGACAGGTGTACCTAATAAAGTGGCCGGCGAGTGTGCGTGCGTGTGTGTATATATATATATATATATATATATATATATAGGGTGGCATGGTGGCTCTGTGGTTATTACATATATTACATCTTGTACTATAGATATATATGGGGCTCCCCGTAATGTGTTTTCTCTTTAAAGGTACAGGCCAAAATGCATAAACACATTGTTTTCATGTGTCTATTTAAATGCTGCTCCTGTCCTCTTTCCAGAAGAATGGAGCCTTTTCAGATTAAACTTTAGATACTCCAGTAAAAACAAAATAATATTTTGCTTGCGTATTAACACTTTGTCATTTTCTGAGAATGTAAACAGAAGCTGTTATGTTTTCCACATGGATCATCAAAGACACAAAAAACACAAAGGTTCACATAATGTTGCTTCAATTTGCATGGTTTCTCAACCAGCCATTATCACCCTAAGTGTACACGGGTGGGAATTCTTTAAATTTATATTTGTATTCAACATATTTGTTGCTGGATGTAAATTCAGGGCTACATTCAAGGTGTTTAAAAGGCACAGCTGTTGTCAACCGTGAAGAATACAAGAAATATTTGTTGAGCATCAAATGAACATCAGACATCAAACATTTAAAAGCAGCTTACTTGTTATTTAAAAAGGCCAATATTTTTCTAGGTTAACAGTGTCAAAGATCTTCACATTCTGCTTGAGGAAGATCTGCCTTCTCACTATGGAGACAATAAGATGTCTGCAGCGGAGGAACAACCACTCAACCCAACACCCAAAGAGCACAACCTGCCAGAGAAGAGCAGCTTTCAGGTGAATTAAAGCTGACTCTGGAAGAACACCTTAACTTTATAGGAAACTAACATGTATTCAACATGGATTTCTTCTTAGTATTTCTGCATAAATGTAATTAATTTCTACCTCCTGTTGCCCTTAGCAGCCCAGTGGATTCGGCAGTACTCTGTCGGACCTCAAGGTGGCGCTACAGGATCTGAGCGGTGAGCTGCGTGAGGAGCGTCAGAGTTCACAGGAGTTAACGCAGCAGTTTGCCCGGGCCAAAGCATCATGGGAAGTTGAACGAATGGAGCTCAAGAGTATTATCACTCAGGTGAGTGTTATGCGCTAAGACTTTTGCCAAGGAAATTCCTGCAAAAATGTTTTTTGCATTGAAGCTTGGAACTAGCTTGAATAGTGACTTTTAAATCAATATATTCCTGTTGCCAACAGTAAATGACTTGTGCAGATCACTATGTCAGTAGAACTGTGAAGAGAAACTTTAGTTGGAGATTTCTCAACTATGAAATCAGAGATTGGAGAGAAATTGTATCATATGAAGATAGCAAAACTGAACTATTATATAGCCCAAAAATAGTATCTATAATTTATACAACTAAAATAATACAGTTTCAGTACAGGTCTTTTAGTTCAGTACGCATGTGTACCAAACAAATACGTTTGTGTTATAATCACTGCACATGCAGAACTTCATTTGAATTTTCTTTTGTTTAAATCGTCATTTTAATGAATCGACAACAAAACCGGAAGTTGATGAGACTTTTATTACATACTTCAACTGAAACAGAATTTTGAGTAGGGGGCGGGGCTTTCTTTTTGTACATCATTCCCTCATAACAAACTAACGGTAAGAGGGGCGTGGTTAAGAATATTGTGGTTAAAGCTGTCAAACTGATGTCAACAGAGAAGGACTGCCACTCCATACATGGAAGCAAGTAGTCAGACTTTTGATTGAAGATTACCAAAACAAACTTTTTTTTTTCAGGGATTAACTTGCACAGATTAGTTAAGAATAACAATGTGTGCTAGCAAAATGAACATTGTATTTTTTGATTTCACACAGACCTTAAATCGTAAAATTGATCTTTTAGTCTGTTCTGTTTCAGTTGATATGTAAATAACACTTAGTAGACATTAGCCCATCTCTCAACTTTCAATTTTATCAGGAAATTGAAATAATAAATACTGTTTTGATGTACTTTAATGCGTGACAGATCACTGTATTGAAGTGCAAGTAGACATGATTGATTTCTGCTTACTACTAGTTATAGCACCAGATAAACATGAAAGAACAAACTTCTCATATGATCGCATGAGATGTAATAAAAAAGTACTGAAAAGGTCTGATTTACAGAGGACCAGCAGAGTACTTTGTTGAGTGCAGAAATTCTCTATAAAATACACAGAGGCTTGTTGTAACACAATAAAATCTGAAAGAGTCCACAGAGGTGAATCATTTTATAGGTACTTTGCACTGTAGCTGTGAAGTAATTACTTTAGCATTGATCTCACTGGGTAATTTAACTCATGCACCCAGGACTATAGCCATTGATTTACCAAACACAGATTACAGTAATTCCTCTTGGGAGGTGGATTGCGAACACCTCTGGCAAAAGAACACTCAAGCCAGAACGATTTCTGTGATTTGTTTGCTGTCCGACAGGCTGGATTTGACCTCTAGTGATGTTATTTGGTCTGGTGTTGTGTCTGCGGTGTGTCGGCGGCAATGTGGCTTTTCAATGGGGAGCTGAGGGGGGATGTGTTTGTTGCTGAAAATACACTCTCCTCCCTTCATTGTTACAAAGGTTACGGGCAAAAAAAAAGTACAAACATAAATTGCACCCAAAGCAAAAGCCTTTAGACTCCCCAGAGAAGCTAATGACACTAATGCATCGCTTTCACCATTACTCGTCTAATAGGTCAATATTACATAGCTCCTTTCCTCCCTGCCACTCCTCCTTTTTTCACTTCCTTTGTTTTTCTAAGACTGTGGTTCAGAGAATAAGCCAAGTGATAAAGCAAGAGATGTGGGATTTTACGCTCTAGTATGAGCTTTTAACTCTATGGCACTAATAACAGCCTGTCACAGAAAATGAGTTATCACTGTATTAACAAAACAGGTTATTGATAGCATTATTGCTGTTAACAATGTTATAAAACCTTCAGTTGTTCCTGCACATTAATTAATAATATAAGTCAAAGGTGAATAAAATTAAATAATAATAAAAAAGCCCCAAAGCCACGTCAACAAATATAAGCATTTCAGGAACATTTTTCTTTGCTATTATCATTCGGGTTTATGAAGAGGAATCTGGAACGAATATTTTTCGCCCTCTTTAATAAACCGCATCAACCCATTAACCTCTTATTGCCATCCAAAAAAAAAAACTCATTAGGCATTATCACTGTGAGAAGCCAGTCACTGATTGTTTGATGAGTTCCCAGCAGGCTGTGTGTTTTAATAACCTGACTCGCATACCCTCGTGAAATTCATTCTAAAGATTTGCGGCTCCAACTGAGAGAGCAGAAGGAATTTATATGAGAATGGGGAGAGGAATAGACTGGCTTCATAATTACCATTGCTACTTACCAATCTTATTGAATGAGCCTTGTTTGAAGCTGTTGTAAAACTGCCAATACAGTATATAGAGCTGATGTTGTTTACTGTAAACAGTCCGTAGTTATGTGTCTATGTATATTATATTTGAAGAACTGTCTATTTTGGGCACATATAATTGCATTTTGATCTCCTTGTGTAATGGCAAATGATATCAATAAACCAGCCTTGATGTCTGGATACTGCTCAGACTGCATATGCATACTATGGTCATTTCTGCTTGTAAGATGTCAAGCATTTTTTTTTTGTCTCAGTTTATCATTTGCACTTTATCTTTGTCATCAGCTGGAGGGTAAGCTGGGAAAGGCGTCTGTGACTGGGGGTGAAAAGGATTCTCCAGACCTTAAGGAGGCACTAAAAAAGGAGCGAGAGGAGCATCAGCATTTATTGGCGGACTCTTATGCTGCTGTGATGGACCTTACCAAACAACTGCAGATCAGTGAGAAGAACTGGAGCCGAGAGCGGCTAGAGCTTCTGGAGCACTTCAACCAGGAAAGAAGTCAATGGGATCAGCGGGTGCGCGATGCCCAGAGCAAAGGCGCACAGGTAGAATGTTATATTGTGGTGTTAGGATTTGTTTGCTCAAATGAAAATTCTGTCATTGCTTATTTACTTTTATGGTGCTGAAAATAAGTTTGATGTACTTTCGAGGAAAAAAAGACCCAAGTCAAGTCTTCTGTTAATTTCTAAAATAAATATCTTTCTTCAGTAGAACACAAAAGTGTTTAGGAAAAAACTTAGGTTTAGGACTAATACTTTATTAGGATAAGCAAGGTTGGAGAGAGGGGGGTAAGGATCGGGAAAGGTCTACCAGAAAACTCAAACCCGAGACACAGAGAGTGTTATGGCACTAAAGCAAACACTGCACAGACAGAATTTTACTTTTTGTGAACAGTTATTTTTATGGTCAGATTTCAAGTGCATTACAAGGCCTGGGAAGCCTGGGAGGCCTTTGTTTTCTGTTACCAAAGCTTGTTTCCTTGCTTTCATTTTTTACTTTCATGTTTTTTCAGTCCTTTTAATTCTGTTGTTTTATTTGGGTCTTTGAGGATGTCATCATGACATACTTTGTGCATATTTTATCCCCACACTTCCTTTACTGACTCAGGGCTCCCCTCACATAATTGGCGGATATGACAGTATCTCTAAACATTTCCGCAAAGCACCTGCAGGCAGACTCCCTGTATGTTGCATCACTTATCTGGATTTGCTGGTTTTGCATATACATGCGGCTGCGCACAGCCTCTGTAGTCCAGCTGGAAAGAAGCCTGAGACAGTGTGGTCAGTGTGTCTGTGCAAGTAATGAGGCTGGAAAAACAAACAGGACTATAGTTTTCTTTCCTTCTTTCTCCTACTCTGTGTCTCTTGTAACAAATCAAGCTCAGGGCTCTAATGTCTTTGTTTCATTTAACATTCTGAATGGAAAACTCTTAATACCATGCCTCACTGAGAAAAATTGGGTCATTTACTTAGACGTGATGAACCATACCCCAATCATTAGTCCCACAGATGAAACTAGCTGTTTTCAATGACCTCATTTCCTAAAGAGAATATTGGCTGACTCAGTAATACCACATAAATGAATGGGTGTATTGTGACAGGATGTGGCCATGACATGCTGTAAAATACTAAAATAGATCATTTCTTTTTCAGTCTCTTCATGACAAAACTTCAGAGAAGGAAGCCTTAGCTGATGTAGCCGCGGGTAGTTCAGCAATGCAAAGGTAAAATTACTTCCATACAAAATAATCTGTATTCCCATTTAATAAAGCATTTTTATTTTATAATCTTTTCCAATCTCTTACAACAGGACCAAATCAATATCCACCCTCACTGAATTGAAGAGTCTGCTAGACACCAGTCTATTTCTTCATAGTCACAAAGTCAATCGAGAGCCAGAGTGCACTGTGGCACAGCACCAATCTGCTGCTCCTGCTTCTATTCTGGCTCGCACTGACTTAAGTGATCTCAACAATAAGAACTGGAAGTACCTGACCAGTGATTCAGCAATACTGGAGAAGGGTGACCAGTTTAAGACATGGGACTGCCCAAGCACCAACTCTAACAGCAGCTTCCCAGGACTGGAGCTGAACAAGGAGTACATTCAGAGAAGCTACACCGCTCCAGATAAGACGGGCATTCGTATCTATTACAGTCCTCCGACAGTGAGGAGAATGGAGAGGAGGCCAGTCAAAGAAAACACCCAACAGGATTACCAGCAAGGACTTTCATCTAGGGATGCAGCAATGATAGATCCATCTGGTCAGATTGCTGCATCTGCACCATTATTGACCACTTCACCATCTGCATATGAGCAGTGGTTGAGTTCACTTTCACAAAAGCACAGAGATCTCCTTGAAGGGCGTACAGGAGGTTCTGCACCTTTCCATGGATTAGAGATTTCAGGCAACCTTAGTGATGACATGAAGGAGATGACCAACTGTGTGCGACAGGCCATTCGTTCCAGTTCCCTGGAAAGGAAATGCAGCAAAGATACAGGGAGCCAGACAGTTGGTGTTTGTAGTACAGGAACGCAGACAGCACAGTTTGTCAGCATTGGTATGCAAACTGATGTACCCATCTCAACAGCAAGAGGCCTTCAAGGGAAAGCATGGTCCCCTCGTCCATCCACCTCACTTGCATCTGCACGTTCTCGACAGATCTCTTCATCTTTGGAGAAAGTCCACAGTCGCATAGATAGACCTTGTTGCTCACCCAAATATGGCTCACCTAAGCTCACACGCAGGGTTTCCACTTCATCCTCCAAACTCGAGACCTCATCAACATCTTCAAGGGATCGCAGTGTCTGGAATCTGCATAACCGCACTGGATCTCAAAATGGTTCTGCCTGGGCTCGTTCCACCACCACCCGTGATAGCCCAGTGCTTAGTGGACTTAATGATGGCTTGACCAGTCTCTTCAGTGTGGTGGAACACTCTGGAAGTGTTGAATCATTGTGGAAAGCAGATACGTGTCCTGGGAAGCAAGCTGCCGGTAAACCATCTTGTCCTAGTATTGGCGTTGGTTTGGGAGAAGCGGGAGCTCAGAAGTACGGAGTGGTCCAGGAATTTCTTCGTAATGTTTGTGGCAGGACAACATCAATGAGCACAATGGATGAACCGAAGCCTGAATGCATGCCTGGATCTTTGATCAGCACAGATAACATCACAAAGATAGTCAATAAGAGGTTTATGAAAACACAAAAAGACGAACTGGTAGCCACAGGAAAGGATGCAATGAGCTCAAGCTCCAGTACCGTGGAGGTGAGACAATCTAATTCAAGTTACAGTATCACAACTCTTGATTTAGATGATTGTTTAATCATAAACAACTGATTGTTCAAACCCCCTCTTCCTCCAAAGAATGGATCAAGTTCATGTCTTAAAGAGTCTTAAAAAATAAACTTTTCTTTTCACAGGATTCAGTGTGTGACTGCAACTCACAAACTGTCACTACCTGTTTTGCCCGCCACTCTCGCTCTACCACACGACATACTCATGGCCAGTGCAAGCATCAAGTCCAAGAGTCATCCATGGGAACCGAAGAACGAGTCAATATGATTAATGAGAGGGAATGAGGCAGCTTCTTCTGACACCTCCCAAAATATATACAAAGAATACAACTGTCAACACACACACCCCACACACACTGCCACACATATCCACTGCCACATAAGTCCACCAATACATACAGACACACCCTTAAACAAATGTACCTATATACTTCATACCTTCAAAACAAGACTTCAGGGTTACAACAATAGGATCTTGTAGTTTCTGCATCTGGAGAGTTTCCAAACCAGACCTCAGTGTAACCAGCACACTTTAATGCCAAGGAAGGGGAGAGTGTTTACCTCCACAATTCCACTGTCAATCAGCCAGATTTCACATTGTAAGTCCTTTGTTCCAGACTAAACCAGCCAGTCCTGCCTTTAAAGTCTACCATTCTACAGTCGTCCAGTCAGACTTTACCTTAAACTCTGCCACTCCATTGTTCGTCATCCAGCCAACATGACAGCATAGCCAAACTCAAGTTGACACCAGGTCTTATTGAAGTCATGTAGATATAAAGGGAACGCACAGCATGCAAATGAACTACAAAAAAACCTAGAACCTCAAAATGGCCTTCAGTAAGAGTAACACTATCCCTCACAACTGCCGACTGGCCCTTACTCTAGTCTACAGATAGTATTGCTTGAATAGCTGTAAAATTATCCCATAACCAGCCCTTGATGGACTATGTTCAAGTCAGCTTTTTCAAAAGTCTACAATGGACTCCTTTTGCCTTTGGTGGTCATGAAGAAAGTTTCCAGGAAATCCAATGTGGTCTCAATTTGGTTTTGAGCTCACATCTCTACAGACAATCATAAACCAGCAAAGCTTGTTTCAACCCCTGTTCTGCAACTACTTTGGACCATGTTAAGTTTTCAAACCAGCCAAAATATGAAACTATTGAGTCAACCCTGGATTTCTCTAAAAAAGGACTGAATGATATGATTAATCATACTGCGTTATGAACCTGTCCTTTTTACAAACTTGATATTCTTATTATGCTGTCTGAAGATGTCTACGAAAAGCACGTTGGTAGCTGTAGAGTAGGAGGATAGCAGTTGTTATGTTTGCTTTGGTACTTTGTACTGTACAAGTGTTTGGACTATAGAGCACTAACATGTAAATCTTCATTCCCTGGCTAGGATGTTGTCATGAATTTCAAAATGTATTGGTCATTTTTATTCCTACCCCCTGGTTATGGATGACATGTTCCTTGGTGTATCTTCTGCGATTGTTTTCATTGTCTACCTTTTCATCCCTCGTCATCATGCTGAAATAAACCTAATGAGTCTTAGTCACGGTAAGCACCAATTTTAATTTGATGTTAAGGAAAACCTAGTAAACTTAGATCTCACTCTAAATATCGACCTTGGGGTATATCAGAAATGTTGGTAAACTAATTTTGCATAGATTGTCGGCTACCAGTCAACTGTGGTGAGCAGATAGTGGCTTAAAGTGGGCGCTCTCGAGCACCCTTCTAAAATTAGACACCATGTAGACCCAAGTGTGGCACGATGGAAAAAGGCCAGATTACACCTCAATCCCTCAAAGCCTCAGTTGTGCCAAATTAAATTGTCGCTTACCCTGACTAAAACCCATAATCCTATTTTCCAGAACACATTTGAAAGCCTCACAAAATACTAATTATGCAGATATCACATATATAAACAGATATGTTTAATACTGAAACACTGAATGCTAATTAATTGCCCACAGTGAGATTTTGAGATTAGAGAGATTTTATCAGATAATCCCAAATATAATCCATAAGCGGACCGTTTGTACACGTAGCTATGCAGTTACTGTAATGCGAGTGTGTGCCTCCCTGTAGCTGCTCCTGCATAAGCATCGAGTATGTTTGTAATGTGTTTTTTCTCCAATCTCTAGTTGGAGTGGTGCTGCAGAAACTGAAGTCTAGCCTTTTGATGGTGCTTTTCCTAGCTTTGATGACAGTACATTAGAGGAAACCTTTTTTGTATGCATTTCGAGCCATGCGGATTTGTTGAGTCAGCTCTTTTATAAATCGGGCATTAGTAAAGTTTCAGAATATCACATTTCTCAATTGTCTGGCTAAAAAACGCGGGCAGATATTAAAAACCCAGCCTATTATGTCCCAAACAATGCCTCCTTACAGCCTTGCCATATGTCCCACAGCTACCTCTTAACTCGAAACTGTATCTTGCATTACATTTAACCCATTCACGTATCATTTTGAAGGTCACTAGAGTGCCTTTTTAAAAATTCAAACAAGATATCTGTTTTTAGGGAAAAATAGATGTTTTCAGAAGTCTGCTCTTAGCTATTGACCCCCTCTTTTTCTTGAAAAGTATGAAAATAAGACAATGTCTGTATTGCTAACATTAAATGAACTGCAATTCAATGATTAAATGATTATATAGTGAATACTGTAATTGATTACAGAAGCCAAAATTCATTTTGAGGATATTTACAAGTCTGCTAATGTAATGTAAGTCCGACATATCTTTAAAAAGCCATTCTAACCTGTTTGAATGTTTCCTGAATTGAGTCTGATGTTGCTCACTTACCCATATCAGACGAACGGTGTACTGTCCCTTCAAGTGTCCCTTAGCCGTTTAGTCTTGATATTATTCACTCTTCTGAGTTTGGTCACATGATCTCTGAAAAACAGAGGGAATGACCTTAGTTCAGGAGCTTTTCATTTGAGCGCTCCCAAAGTCAACGCATCAAATTCTGAAGTCTTAAATCAAACCCACTGATGGTTTTATGGTCTCCAAATTTAGTAGAAGAATCTAAATGATGCTAACTAGAGACACTTTTATAGCTACTTTTAAACCAGTGACTAGTTAAAAGGTCATGCGATTGGTGGTTTTAGATTTGAAGCAGAAGTTTGCATGGGAGCAGCTCTCTGATTGACCCATTCACAATAATGGTCTCCATCACTATTGTGTCATCACATTATCCTGTTTTAAAGCCTAGCAATATATAAAACACCTTGTTGCTTGTTGTCAATATCGTTTGCTAAATTATTATAAAGAGAATTTGTGTATATTTGTTTTTGTTTTTTTGGTTTCCATTTGAAGTCTTGGACATTGAGGAACCATCTTAAATGTTTTAACTTGAAGTCAAATATACTGTAAATAAACACACAATTTTTACTCTTTCTATCCTCGTGTAGGAAACGTTGAATGTCTCTGCCAACTTTGAGCTTGAATTCTGTACCTTTCCTCACCTGAATTAAAAACATGAGAAGATTTTCTGTAAATACAAACATTTTGAAAATAAAAGTGCTGAAAATTTCTTGTTGGATTTTATGTGATTCTTTTTTTTTACGTCTGGGTGGAGAGTGTAGAGGTATAATGTTATGCTTTTTACAGTTAACAAATTAACAATGGCTAATAGTTAATGTTAAGCTAAATTGTCCGTAGTGTATGAGTGTGAATGGGTGTGTATGGATGTTTCCCAGAGATGGGTTGCAGCTGGAAGGGCATCCGCTGCGTAAAACATATGCTGGATAAATTGGCGGTTCATTCCGCTGTGGCGACCCCAGATTAATAAAGGGACTAAGCCGAAATGAAAATGAATGAATGAATGAATAATAGTTAATGTGCGTACAGTGCTCAGCATATATGAGTACACCCCCCACAAATCTCTCATTTAAATGAATATTTTCTATATGATGCTTTACAATATTATATTTGTGCATATGCATTACTTTAGTCAGTACTGAATCCAAATCTGGAGCTAATCTAACAAAATAACTTACAATAATGGTTCAAAAACTAGTAGCCCAAATTTATGCTATGTTATATGTTATAGGAAAATTTTAAATACAATTTTCAAAAATAGCAAAAATCAAGAAAACAAAAAATATAGACAATTTTGTTGAAATGTTGTAGTTTGTAATTATTTTATTTTTTGCAATATTTCGCATGAATTTAAATGTATTATCTTTCCATTTCTATAAAATATTAAAATATTATTTTAATATATATATATATATATGTTTAATAAATCTGTTTTGTTCAAATTCACCAATATATATTACTCATATTCACTGAGAAATGGATACAAATATTCAAAATGGGGTGTACTCATATATGCTGAGCACTGTAATATAATAACTTTATATGTTATCTGTGAATTTGGATGGTATGAATGATGTAGCAAAGCACAGCAGTCAGATTCCAAAAGTAAATCTCTTGCATTTTCAACCATTTATTTTCTCCAAAACACACCTCTTGCATCAATTAAATTTATTTTTAAAGGGGTAGTTCACCCAAAAAAATTACATTTTGCCAATCATTTATTCATCCTCCATTTGTTCCAAACTTGTTTGAGTTTCTTTCCTCTGTTGAACACAAAGGAAGATATACTTATGAATGCTGGAAAAAAACAGCTACTTCTGTATTTTTGTTCCTACTATGGTTGTCAATGGCAGCTTTTTCCCCCAACATTCTTCAGAATATCTTGTTTTGTCTTCATAAAAATGATCAATGAAATTCATAAGTGTAAGTAAGTGATGAGAAAATGTTGAACTATCCCTTTCAAATGGACCCGTTTCATGGCAGAATTTGTCCAGAAAAACTAAATTAACTATGATGCTTTGAAAAAAGAGATCTTTAGCTCTGCCCCTGACCATAAAGAACCAAGCATGAAAAAATTAAGCGGATCTCACCTATATGCTCTTAAAATATTGGTATATACACTCTTAATTTAAAAACTAGTTTCAGACACACAAATTATCAGTTTATATAGATGCAACCAACATCTTCAAACAAATGGTTTTTCATTTCTCTGTATTTTTGATTTGATTGCTTCATAGGATTGTAAATCCTTCTCTTATTAACTCCATTAGAACTCAATCTTGTACCTTTTTCGTTTTTTATACACTTCTTTGCTTTGAAGCTGATTGCACTAATTACTGGTGTTGTACAGCAGATTAAATGTAAAATAAATAAATAAATAAATAAATAAATAATCTCTTTTTATTGTAAGAATAATCGTTGGTCATGAAATAGTTTTTTTTAACATATTAAATCTTCACTCATTAATTATTTTTTCCAGCCCTTAATTTTAAATCTAGCATAAATGTGTTGAAGGAAATGGATGTGTTTGTTGTGCAGGAAATTACTCATCTCTTTCTCTCTCTCTCTCTGTTGGCATAAAGATGGTGGAAATAAAGTAAATGGAGTAAAAGGAGCGAGGGAATGGTGTTAAATCCTGCTCCAGTTCATGTCCAGCTGTGGATTGTGAGTCTCAGGCCAGTTGGAAACTTTCTTTTTCACACAACACATTGACACACACCAGCTGAGAAAAGGAGCATGGAAAGCAAATTCAAGATCATTTGTATGTCTTTTGCATGTGTGTGTATGGTGTTGGGTTTACTTGGGAGGAACATCTGTGATTTTCTTCAGGGATATTTCCCTTCCCGCCGAGATTTTCCTTCTTTTTTTTCTTGTTTGAAAATAAACTAGTTTGCATTTGAATCTGAGTGCGGAAAGAGAGATAGAGATACAGGATGTGACCAAACAGTTGCATCATTCAAAAAAAGACTTCTTGTCGCGATGGGATGACACTGCCATTAACATTCATAGAGTGATTCAGAACAAGAGGCAGAGAAGAGAAAGGAAAAGAAACTGTGAGGGGAAAGCTGTGGCTCTGAATGTCATATAAGGGTTTTTACTTTCAAGATGTGACCCTGGACGATAATACATTCCATTTCATTCTCCGTTGAGCATAAACACACACATACACACATACACTGCAATCAAAGCTGTCCTGCCCATACAGATGAACTAGACAAACCACACTACAACAATCAATTATTTCGAAATCAGAGATAATACATTAAGTCCATTCTGAAATTAATAAATGTCCTGACCTTAACACAAAGTTTTATTTTTAAATGATACTTTTTATTTTTTATATTTTTTATTCTTTTTATTATATCTGTTATTTTCCTTTAATCAATGTATAATTAAACCATGTAATTCTACTAAAATATTCTTTACTGAAACTAAATTAAAACACTTCTTAATGGCATATTTATTTCCATCTAATATATATATATATATATATATATATACACATACAGTGCTCAGCATATATGAGCACACCCCATTTTGAAAATGAATATTTCTATTAATTTCTCAGTGAATGTGGGTAATATATATTGGTGCATTTGAACAAAACAGTAAATTTAAAACATTAAAATAAAACATTAAAATAATCTTTTAGTCACAAAACATCTTTAGAATACATTTAAATACATTTAAATTCATGCGAAACATTGATAAAAAAAATTACAAACTACATTTCAACAAAATTTTATATATTTTTGTTCCTCTTGATTTTTGCTATTTTTAAAAATTGTATTTAATATGTGGGGCTTCACGGTGGCGCAGTGGGTAGCATGATTGCCTCACAGCAAGAAGGTCGCTGGTTCGAGCCTCGGCTGGGTCAGTTGGCATTTCTGTGTGGAGTTTGCATGTTCTGCCCGTGTTCGCGGGAAGAACATGCAAACAAATAAACAAATATATATATTTGTTTACTACAGACATTTACTACATTTGTTTGCTACAGACATCATAAAATAATTATGCTCACTATTTATTCATAATAAATGTACACACTCATTCACACACATACACTACGCCCAATTTAGTTTATTCAATTCACCTATAGTGCATGTCTTTGAACTGTGGGGAAAAAGGAGCACCCGGAGGAAACCCACGCCAACACGGGGAGAACATGCAAACTCCACACAGAAATGCCAACTGACCCAGCCGGGAGTCGTACAAGCATTTCAAAACATTTCAAAACAGCTACAATTCAATAAAGCTACATTTACTCAAATTAAGTGACGTTGATTTTGTCCTGCATTCACATTCTCTCAGAATTATCATGAACATGAGTTCCTCAGACAGAAATGGTCTATCAGGGTTTCTACAGGTTTCATCAAGTCAAATTTAAGACTTTTTAAAACCATCATGAATGAAATTTCAGATTTACACAAGGCTAAACGTTAACTATTTTTTTCTAATGGGCTAATTAAGCCATTAAAAAAAAGTTATTATAAGATGTATTATAAAGTTATTATGATAATTAAACCACATAAGTAAATAGAGTTAATAAATAAACATTTGTTAAAACTTTTATTGAAATAGATTGTCAGTGATTGGATGGGTGATTGCCCGATTGGGTAGCCTTACATGGACATAGGAAAATTATTATCTGTTTAAAATGATTTAGGCCTCACAGTGGCGCAGTGGGTAGCACGTTCGCCTCACAGCAAGAAGGTCGCTGGTTCGAGCCTCGGCTGGGTCAGTTGGCGTTTCTGTGTGGAGTTTGCATGTTCTCCCTGTGTTGGTGTGGGTTTCCTCCGGGTGCTCCGGTTTCCCCCACAAGTCCAAAGACATGTGGTACAGGTGAATTGGGTAAGCTAAATTGTCCATCGTGTATGAGTGTGAATGGATGTGTATGGATGTTTCCCAGAGATGGGTTGCAGCTGGAAGGGCATCCGCTGCGTAAAACATATGCTGGATAAGTTGGCGGTTCATTCCGCTGTGGTGACCCCAGATTAATAAAGGGACTAAGCCAAAATAAAAATGAATGAATGAATGAAAAATGATTTAAGACCTGCCTCACAATATTTCAGTGAATTTAAAACTTTTTAATGCGTTTTTTACATTTAAGACATTTTAAGACCCCGCGGATACCATGGTCTCAATATTATGTGGTCCCGATATCCAAAAGCCAAGGCCATCATTAGACATTCTGCACTAATTGTAAATATCACTATTCCAGATTTAACAGGGTTGACGCAAAACTTAAGATGATAGTAATTCCCACACAACGCACAATCAGGCTCTTCACAGGCAGTAATGCAGAGTCAGACGTTCAGTAAGCTCATCCTGATTAGATGGAAATCAGGAGCTTGTCTGAGGTGGACAGTGCAGCTTATGTAGGTCAACAGGAGAACGATACTGCTTATCTTGTAAACCCCATAGTGAAAAAAGAGCTGGAATTTCTCTCTCGTGCAGAGTACAGATTGATCAGGTAGATAAAAAAAAAAACAAGGGCCTACTTTTAAGGAGAGCATGTGGTTGTGCTTTTTCTGAGATGGCTAATAGCTAATAAATCAGCTTTAGCTGCAGTTTTGGAGCCCTAAAGACATTGTGAAATCAAACTTTTTCAAATTTGTAGCTTGTTGATTTGTGCTAGTTTGAAGGTTTTCTTAAAAATCTATTATGATGACTCATCTTGGACCCGGGATCATATTCATATTTTTACCCAATTAAATTCCAATTACGAACCTAATTAAATTTAAACCCAATTACCCTTTCCTACACTCATAAAAATAATTAGGCCTAACAAAAAAGATTTATGTATTCTGATTGCATATTATTTTCCATCCATTTGGATTACATACTTTTAACATAACTGAACTGATAAACTTTATGCAATGGATATTTATTAGTTAAACATAAATGAATGATTTATGTAATAATATCAACAAATTCTGGGGCAGCACGATGGCGCAGTGGGTAGCACAATCGCCTCACAGCAAGAAGGTCGCTGGTTTTTGTGTGGAGTTTGCATGTTCTCCCCGTGCTTGCGTGGGTTTTCTCCGGGTGCTCCGGTTTCCCCCACAAGTCCAAAGACGCTATAGGTGAATTGGGTAAGCTCCATAGTATAAGTGTCCGTAGTATGAGTGTGTATGGATGTTTCCCAGTGATGGGTTGCAGCTGGAAGGGCATCCGCTGCGTAAAACATATGCTGGATAAGTTGGCGGTTCATTCCGCTGTGGCGACCCCAGATTAATAAAGGGACTAAGCCGAAAAGAAAATGAATGAATGAATGAATATCAACAAATTCAATGTGTTTCTTATTAATTCGTCTATTGTGTGGAGTATGGAGCTGTGTCAATTTTGCCCCCGAATATTAAGTAAACCAATCTCATAGAATTTAATTAATTTGATCTGGCTTACAGCTAGATATATTTATACCATATTCATATCTTTTAACTGATTAAATCTAATAATTTTCCATTTTAACAGATTTAGATTGATTGTAAGGAATCTGACTACATGCATTTAAAAAACCTGACAAATTAAATAAAACAAAAGGTTACAAACAGTTAATGATAATTTTCATTGGGATTTTTCTTTTTTTGAGTGTAGCATTTATTGTTTGTAAAAAAAACTACAAGAGTTTATTGTATGTCATGTGTCACTGATCACGTTCACATTCATCCTTTATTTCCTTTCTTAACCATCAATTGGTTGCAAAGGAAATGGCCGTAGCTGATTCCTTTAAAAAAAAAAAAAAAAAAAGTGTCCTCAGAGCTTTCTACCGTTGTACAAGCTGCCAAGTGTGGTTTAGCCAGACAGCAACTTAAACTAAAAGCTATTGGATATTAATTGCTTATTTGTACCCTAATAAATGAAATTTTCTGTGTCCTGAGTATGAGGAAAATGGAGGGTGAAGCAAACTGTTGTGGTGGTGAAAAGAGGAGAAACAAGCAAAGAAGCAAACAAGTAATAGAAGCAATGGAACATGTGGAAAAAGCCTGGATGGGGAAAACTGTCAAATATGAAGTGGCAAACTACTGAATTCTGAAACAGCTTTGTTGTCCCACTTAGTCTCACTCTCTCACTCAATTAAAATAAACTGACCATAAGAATATTTGTTTCTCATGAATCAGAAATCATCAGAATGATCATGAATATGAGTTTCCTGTACTGTAAAAGATGACCATGATTTTTACGGTAAAAAGTTTTCTTAATATACAGTATATATGTGGTGAATAACCATAAATAGAATTTCTCAGAATTTCTTGCATTACACATTTTTTACAACTTTTTACGACTTTTTTTTATCGTAAATTTTATGGGTTTTTTTTACAGTGTAGGCAGCATGGTGGCTAAGTAGGTAGAACTGTCCCATGGCAATAAGGTCCCTGGTTTGAGTCCCAGCGTAGTCAGGATGCCTTGTAGAATTTGCATTTTCTGGGTGAATTGAGGTGAATTGGACAAAACTGTAACTGTCCCTAGAGTGTGAGGTTCAGTGTGTGTCTGTGTGTGAATGGGAGAGTGTGTTGGTGTTTCCCAGCACTGGGAGTTCATGTGTTAGCGCAGGGTTGCGGAAGGATGAGCATCCGCTAGTAAAATGTGCCAGAGTAATTGGTGGTTCAATCCACTGTGGCAACCCCTGATGAAGAAGAAGAGAAGTCAAAGGAAAGTGAGTGAGTGAGTTTCCTGGTTTGAAACTGAATAGCCTCTAAAGATGTAATTACATTGGAGAAACTCAGAGCTTTATGAACAATGTTGGTAAGTAAATAAATAAATAAATAAATAAATTAATTAATTAATTAATTAATAAATAAAACAAATCAAAAACAAAAATCACAGAAGCTATATTGCCTTCTTTGTTGTTAAAGTCTCAGAAATATTCCTATGTAAATGACCAATTGATGCACACAGTATGTTTAATACATAGTGAAAAATGCCATGAAATTATTATAAATATAGTAGAATTTCAGTGTGAACAATAAGCAAACCAAGGCTTAATATATTATTGTCTTTTTGTACAAACCAAGCGAACTAAGAGAACTGAACTACTAAACAAAAATGTGCAAAATAGCTGTCGATTCCTCTTAATGATTATAGATTTAATTCTGCAGTAGCTGAAATCCCAGAGTGGAATCTCTAAACCTTCCTATTAACCAAAGTGAATTCTCAAGCTTAGCAGTAACAGTGCTGTCAGTGGTTTTGACCCGGCAGGCAGAGATCCCATGAGACCGAAGCCCACCACCCTAATCAATCATACTCCGCACTAATGCAGAGGTCATTTTGGAGGAGAAGAGCTGGGAAACCAGAGCGTCCCTACTGACTGCAGCAAGCTTACTAGAAAGAGCCAGAAGCATGTACAAGCCAGTAGCCAGAGTCTTTCTGTGGCTGATACAAGATTCGTAGGCAAAAAGACTGGCTGTCCATGAATGAAAAATACATGAGAGAACATGATAATGTGGAGAATGGTCCAAAATTGCAGCTGGAATTGATCATTGGTTCAGCTCTGAACAGGGAAAAGATCTGTTTACAAACAGGGTCTCTACATTTAGGAGAATGTGGACTAAAAGCTCTGCAGTGACTAAACCTTCATCAGCAGAAAGTGTCAAAAGACTAAACTAACATTTGCTGGGGAGCATGTTGTGGGGACAGAGAACTGCACCAAAGTTCACTTTAGTGAGGAAAGCAAGTTTCATTTGTTTTGGTCTGACGGGGAACATCATGTTCATCTTCAAACTGGTGAAGACTGAACCCACAGTGTGTGTAGAAGTCAGTGAAAGTTGGAAGTATCATGGTGTGCATGATGTTTTCTGCTGTAGTTGTTTCACTTTTAAAGACTCATGACAGAGTGAATGAAAATGTAGTCCTTCAGCACGATGTGGTTCCTTCTCTGCATTCATTCCTCAATCAACCAGCAATTTTCATGCAAGACAGGAAAAATGGGAGAAGCTGTTGCTTAATGTTGTAATCATTGTAATAATGAACTGGCCAACCCAGTCCTGACCTCAACCTGATGGGACATCTCTGGAAAATCCTTGGCAACAATGTTATGGCCAAGAAACTACAGTGAACTGGGAAAGAGACTGAAGAACAGCAGATCAAGAGATTAGTGGTGTCTGTGAGAGACTAGTGATGTCTGTTAGAGACTAGTGATGTCCTGTGGGATGGGAGAAATAGTGAAATAGTGATGTGAAAAAGTGACTAGTGATGTCATGTGTCTGCAGATGCACACAAGTCATTCAAAGTATCTGCCTTTACACTTACTTCTAATTTTTGACTGCTGTAAACCTTAGAATTATTTGTTACTTCTTACTTAGTAATCTTACTTTGTTCCACAATATTTAGTTTCCCACAAAATCTGTTGGTTATTTTGTAAAACACTGTTCTACTAGCATGGTATGGTCACAAATGAAATTTCTTTACATTGTTTATGATAAAGACATTATTTCATATAAAAAAACAAGTGTTTATAAGTTGTTCTCTAATTTTGATCTCCACTGTTATCCACAAGCAATTAAAATAAGGTGAAATAATAGACAAACAAAAAGTAGCATGCATCAAATGAAAGCAGCGTGTCTTGTGTGTATGAAAGAGTTCCAGTCATCTGTAATTACTCTGCCAGATCACATCAGTCAGCCGTCACACTGATGGAAGGCGGATAAAATACAAACACAGGATGCAGGCAAACAGTCGCCACAGATTATGAGCGAATCTGAGCTAGAAATATCGCTCTGCGTTCCCTGTTGCTCTGAGGGAAAGTGCACTGAGACAGTCCTGAGGTGTGTTTTGGCCACAGTGCTCTATGTGAAGGAAGGGTGTGCGCTTCCTAAGGGTGAAAGTGAGGGAAAAACAAGCAGGTTGAGTAGACTTGCTTAAGAAAAAAAGTGAGCTCTAAATCAAGTCTGGTCTCAGTAAACAAGACCATGTGTCTGAAACAGTTTTGGTAGATGACAACAAATGCAACAAACAAATGGTGCAAAGTTGTTTTGCATAGTTCAGTTCCTACTTTGTTTCACTATTTACTTCAATTGTAAGCCAATTCAGAATTATTTTACATTTAGCAAAATCTGTGGCTAATTTGTTTATATACTGCTTACCAGTTATGGGAATAACGGCACTATAAATATATGGTGTTACTAACGGCGATACTTTTTTCAGTAACGAGTAATCAAATAAATGACCGTTTCCCCGTTACAACACCGTTACTATTACAATAAATTGCTCTTTCTCTGGGGTGTGTGTGTGTGTGTGTGTGTGTGTGTGTGTGTGTGTGTGTGTGTGTGTGTGTGTGTGTGTGTGTGTGTGTGTGTGTGTGTGTGTGTGTGTGTGTGTGTGTGTGTGTGTGTGCGTGCGGGTGTGTGTGTGTGTGTGTGTGTGTGTGTGTGTGTGTGTGTGTGTGTGTGTGTGTGTGTGTGTGTGTGTGTGTGTGTGTGTGTGTGTGTGTGTGTGTGTGTGTGTGCGCGTGCGTGTGCGTGTGCGTGTGTGTGTGTGACATCACAAAACAACCCCAGACATCACAAAACAATCCCAGTCCCAGACAGGAAAAGGACTCATTTCACCTCACAAGACCAAACAAAGTCATCATGGTAATTAACTTCAGTCCATAATTGGAGCTTACATTGTGTGATTACAGTGTAGCAGCTCCATGACCATGTCACCATGTCTCTGCTCTGACTAAACAAGTGAACCCCAGAGGTTAGGCTACAACCATAAACCATATGTTAGCCGCATCACTTTTAAGAGATTAAACCAGATTGAACTCCACTCAACCTCTGCCGAGTGTCTCTCTCTTGTTCTCACTCTCTCAGTCTCTTGCCAAAATACCATCAAGCTGTGCCAGGAAATCTGGGTCAATGGTAGAAGTGGCAGAAGGAAAAAAAACAAGAACCAGAAAGAGACATATCCTTCTCTGGAGACACTGAGAGTCTTAAGATAGTAGTGGAAAGCATTAAAAAAAAAAATGCAATTATCACATGAAGCAACGTGTTGTAATGTGCCTCTCATCCTCACAAGGATCAGCTTCATTTGTTCTGCATTTAATACATTTCAAAACAAAAACTGTCTGAGTAATCATGTTGGAAAATATGAACAAATTGTTATGTGTATAATTTCATGAATACAATATCAGCAGATGGCTTGAATGGCTCTATTTGGAAATAATACATTAATAATAATAATAATAATAATAATAATAATAATAATAATAATAATA
>CAIGQW010000317.1:6653057-6664378 GCA_903798125.1 Danio choprae | reverse complement strand
ATAATAATAATAATAATAATAATAATAATAATAATAATAATAATAATTCCTTACATTTATATAGCACTTTTCTAGACACTCAAAGCGCTTTACACATTGGGGGGGATCTCCTCATCCACCACCAGTGTGCTGCATCCACCTGGATGACACGACGGCAGCCTTATTGCGCCAGACCGCACACCACACACCAGCTGATTGGTGGAGGGGAGACAGAGTGATGAAGTCAATTATGATATGGGGATGGTTAGGAGGCCATGATGGAGAGAGGCCGTTGGGCAAATTTGGCCTGGATGCCGCTACTCTTTTTCGAAGGACATCTTGGGATTTATCATGACCACAGAGAGTCAGGAACTCGGTTTAACATCTCATCCGAAAGACGGCACTCACTGAGAAGTATAGTGTCCCCTTCACTATTACTGGGGCATTAGGACTCACACAGACCGCAGGTTGAGCACCCCCTTCTGGCCTCACTAACACCTCTGCCAACAGCAACCTAGTTTTCCCATGTGGTCTCCCATCAAGTTACTGACCAGACTCAGCCTTGCTTAGCTTCAGTGAGTAACCGATCTTGGTCTGCAGGGTGAAATGGCTATGGCCGATATTAATTAATGATTGACTGGATTAGATAATCACACAGATAATTAATCATGAATTCAAAATAAAAAACTATCCTCAAACACTGTCTAGTACAGACATAATATAAATTACTCTATTATTCCACATTTCAGCATGCTACATTCCAGTCACATAACCTCTGCAAGTTACAAATAAATATTAAAGAGGGCACCAGCTGTTATAAAAAAAAAATATATTAGTTTAAGTGTCTGTACCATGTGAACTACCGAGCAAGTTTACTATATCACAAAATAAAGGAGGTGCCTTTATTCAAAATGACTTATTGCATGAGAACAACTAAAGCAATTGAATAAACAAAAGAGCAATGCAATGTAGGTGTTGTGACAAAATGACTAATGCAGCGGATGTTTTTTTTAATGAAGCCATGTATATGGAGAAAATAACTGGTCCAAGAACTGAGCACACCAGTAGCAATATATGTTGCTGCAAATAACTCCTGCAAGACACCATAATAGATCTACCTGATGGTTAAGATCTGTTGTTCAATGTCATGAGGATTGACATGAGGATCTGGTGGTTAACTATGTCAAAAGCAGCGGACAAATCTAGCAAGATAAACACTGAATATTTGGAAGCTGCTTCTTGTCATTCTGAGACTTTAACAACCAGGAGCAGGGCAGTTTCAGTACATATTATACCCTCACAAGGAATGGCTTAATTTATTCTGCATGTAATATATTAAATACTAAAACAGTAAACATTTGAAGTAGATCAAAAACGTCTTTCAAAATTGCTGAATAGTTTTAGGACAACTTTGATTAAACACTTTGATTCACTTCAAGCGTGTATGCCACATTATGTCACTGACACTGATCTTTATTCTTGAAGTAAAAATAAAAAAAACTATTCTCAAATACTGCAGTATGTATATGGAGAAAAAACTGGTCCAAAACCTGAGCCCTGAGACAATCCAGTATCAATATGCTGCTACAAATCACTCCTCCAAGACACCCTAACAGATCTACCTGAAAGTTAAGCTCTGAATTGGAGTTGTCCAATGTCAGGAGGATTGACATGAGGATCTGGTTGTTAACTGTCAAAAGCCGCGGAAAAATACAACAAGATGAGCATTAAATATTTGGAAGCTGCTTCTTGTCATTCTTAGACTTACAACCAGGAGTGGAGCAGTTTTAGTACATATTACAAGGAATGGCTTCATTTATTCTGCATGTAATAAAATATAACAGTTGTATGTATATAATATGCAAACAGTAGTCAACATTTGAAGTGGATCAAAAATGTTTTTCAAAATTGTCCTAAGACAAGAATGTTGCTGAATAGTTTTTGGACAACTTTGATGAAACGTTTTGATCCACTTCAAAGATTGACTACTTTATGGCATATGTATCATTGTATACCACATTATTTCACTGACAAAATAAAATACTATCCTTAAATACTGTCCAGTATAGTCACAATTTAATCTACTCTATTGTTGTACATTTCAGTATGCTACATTGCAGTCACATAACCGCTGCTACAAGTGAGCATTAAAGAGGGACCCAGCTATTATGGAAACAAAACCAGTAATTTTAATTTTTAAATGTACTCAAAATGTATGTACCATGTGAACTATAGAAGCAATTAAATCAACAAAAGAGCTATAAATTATAGGTGCCATGACAAGTCCTAGGTCTAATGCAGTCCTAGACAAGTCCTAGGTCTAATGCAGTGCATGGTTTTTTAATGATGCCATGTAGATAGAAAAAAGAAGTTGCCCAAGTACTGAGCCCTGAGGCACCTCAGTAGCAAGATGTTGCTATCAATCACTCCTCCAAGACACTCTAACAGATCTACCAAAACGTTAAGATCTGAATCTGAGATGTCCAATGTGATGAGGATTGACAGGAGGATCTGGTGGTTAACCATGCCAAAAGCAGCGGACAAATCCAGCAACATAAGCATTGAATATTCAGAAGCTGTTCTTGTCAGGACTGTCAGTAGAATGTCCACTTTTGATGCCAGACTGTTTACTGTCCATGAGGATGATCTGTGTAAGAATGACAGAGACTTGGCTAAAAAGTGACAGGAAGAAGGGATGTAGTTTTCTAAAAGTGTTGTAAAGTGTGTATTTAAAGTGGGTATCTTAAACAGTGGGGTTCAAAACTGCTTCGATGCTACAGGAAAAGAAGTGATGTGAAGGGATGTGCAGAATTGATTAGACAAGAAATGAGGTGATTGGAAATGTTGATTTTGAACATTTTTGATGTTTGAGTGTTTGAGTTTCAACAGCCATTTGATTTCCGAGCAACAGGAAAAAAAAATGTAATAAACTTTCCTACTGTTGCATTTGTTTTTATATTAGCATTAAACCCTCATGAATAATTAACTTCAAATATAATAATAATCACACATGCTCCATACAGTCACTGAAAGAATATTATATAATAAAGAAATGATGTGTTGATGTTTGATGTGCTGTGCCAGAATAAATGTGTAGATATTGTACAAATGTATGAATTATTCATTCATTCATTCGTTTTCATTTCGGCTTAGTCCCTTTATTAATCTGGGGTCGCCACAGCGGAATGAACCGCCAACTTATCCAGCATATGTTTTACGCAGCGGATGCCCTTCCAGCTGCAACCCATCTCTGGGAAACATCCATACACACCCATTCACACACATACACTACGGACAATTTAGCTTACCCAATTCATCTATACCGCATGTCTTTGGACTTGTGGGGGAAACCGGAGCACCCGGAGGAAACCCACGCCAACACAGGGAGAACATGAATGTATGAATTATACAGTATGCATATCTCTCATTCATGAACACTTATTGTCATTCTAAGCTCATCTTCATGAACTCCTTGATTTCATTATTCACTATAAAAATATTATTCTCTCTCATACATGAACTACTGCTATTCAGATGTTTGGACCTTCCTCTGGAGGAATATTGTTAAAATATCACTGCACTTTTAAATAACCTTTTAAATATGCTAAAATGCAACTTATTCCTGTGTTGTCAAACCTGAACCTTGTCTTTAAATATGCCAATATTCAATAATTCAATATATCATGATAACAAACACACACAATATTGATATCATGGGCACTTCAACATAACATGAATAATAGGTTATTTAAACTTTTAGACTGATTTTAAAGAATGTTCAGACTGCATTTGCAGTGGATTTGCATTAACATTCACTAATGGGACTTTATTGTAAAGTGCTACCTTTATAAACCTTTTGCATTTTAATATAATCGAAATCGAAATCCAATACTTAGCTTCAGCAATTAATGGCAACAAGAAAATTTGAGTCAGCGTCACATGATACTGAAGAAAGCATTCTAATATGCTGATTTGCAGCTCAAGATACCTGTGTTGTTATTATCGTTGCTGAAAACAGTGTTGCTGCTTAATGCCTTATTTGACGAATTAATGCATTATTTGATGAATAATTAAATTTAATTTACTTTGTTAAACTATTTTATAAATAAAACAAACATTATGTCTCTGTAACAATGTAAATGCCCTGTTTGTCGCAAAATTTACATAGTTTTTTTATTTAGTTTTATTAAACTAAATATACACTCAAAAAAGGGGCCTCACAGTGGCGCAGTGGGTAGCACGTTCACCTCACAGCAAGAAGGTCGCTGGTTCGAGCCTCGGCTGAGTCAGTTGGCATTTCTGTGTGGAGTTTGCATGTTCTCCCTGTGTTGGCGTGGGTTTCCCCTAGGTGCTCCGGTTTCCCCCACAAGTCCAAAAACATGCAGTATAGGTGAATTGGGTAAGCTAAATTGTCCGTAGTGTATGTGTGTGAATGGGTGTGTATGGATGTTTCCCAGAGATGGGTTGCAGCTGGAAGGGTATCCGCTGCGTAAAACATATGCTGGATAAGTTGGCGGTTCATTCCGCTGTGGCGACCCCAGATTAATAAAGGGACTAAGCCGAAATGAAAATGAATGAATGAATGAATGAATACACTCAAAAAATTATATTTTGCTGTTTGTTCAAACTATTTATTTAAAATGAGCTGAAACATCACAATTCTTGAGTTTTTTTTTGGGGGGGGGGGGGGGGGGACTACTGAATTGTTTCAAGTTCAATTCACTTAAATTTGTAAAAACTAATAAGTTAGCTTAGTTCCTTCATGTTGTCTCAACACAAATTGATTGTGTGGAACCCAGCATTTTTTTTACAGTCTATGATCTCTTTAGAGGTCTCACTCTGCTTGTTTGGTGTACGCCAGGGTGCGGATGGCAGCACTTATTCAAATGAGGTGCAGTAGCTGAGCAATTGCATCAGAGTTCATTTTAATCCAACTACGCCTGCTACAACACAGCCTTGAAGTGTCCTTGAGAACTTTTGAAGAGTTTTGCTTGTCTAAATATACATCGCAGTTTCTGTATCTTATGGTGAGGGGGGCTCCTCTGACTCAGACAGCAGTCTATAGAGAGATCTGCCAGGTGTTTCTTATAATTAATTCATCACAGGTTTGCGGTGGACACATTTCGATTGAGACTCAAAAAGGGGATGGTCATGACTATAATAATGACAGCATTTTAATGACTTCTAATGTATTTTCAGATGCTCTTCTCGATCTTCCTCTCTTTGATTATGAACTGACACAATATGTTATTGATAAATACATAATTTAAAGATCGAAGCTGTGCATGCATTAGCAGTTCCTAGTCACGCTCGCTCACATATTAATACAGAGACAGAGCGGAAATATGCAAATAGAGAGTTAGAAATAACCCCTCTACCATTTGTGCGTGCAATTAAAATAATGGCGAAAGGGAAGTGCTATATTTTTTGGACTATTTCAATTATTTTGGATTGCAGTGCATTACCGAACAGCAGAAACACACGTATAATTATCACAAATATACACTGAGTGAGGGGCATTTGCTGTATGAGTTACATCTATACAAAAAGGCCACTCACACAAGAAATAATAATATAGAAAAGAGTGGAATATGACATATAAGAAAAGTGAAAGGAAAATGAAAGGCATGAAAAGAGAAGCAGATTATCCTGCTAAATGTCTTTTCCTGTTCTTGGAGGTTGGGTTCACCTCTTCATGTGTTACTCTCTTACATGCAGCATACAGCTTTTCACTAAATCGAACAACACAACCGACCTTTGACAGATTGGGAAATAAAGGCAAATTCATATATGCGATCCTGTTTTCAACATCAAAACTGTGTAGAAGCTCTGGCCTTGAGCTTTGAATTCAGATGGTTAATATCCCTGTCTTACAAAATGAGACAAAGAAAAAAAAACAAGAGGTGAAGGTGATGGTGGAGTTACGTTCTGCAGAGAAGACAAAGGAAACATTTAATCTCCCCTTTCTCTATAGTGCCACTCTCGCTTCACCCACCCTTGACCCCAAAGTCATTTATTTCTCTCTCTCTTTCTGTTCATGTCACAAAAGCACCTGCCATGAAGCTGCTTGTGTGATTCATCCATCTCTGTCTATTTCATTTGTTACTCACATAATTAATAACCTTAATTAGGCTTAAACAATCAAACTAGGCATATGGCCTGAGTTGATGTTAAATTATTATTATTATTAGTAGTAGTAGTAGTAGTAATAGTAATAGTAGTAGTAGTAGTTTAATACTGTGTTTATAACAAACAAATTAACAAATATATATAAAAGTAGGGGCAGCACGGTGGCGCAGTGGATAGCACATTCGCCTCACAGCAAGAAGGTCGCTGGTTTGAGCCTCGGCTGGGTCAGTTGGCATTTCTGTGTGGAGTTTGCATGTTCTCCCCGTGTTTGCGTGGGTTTTCTCCGGGTGCTCCAGTTTCCCCCACAGTCCAAAAACATGCGGTACAGGTGAATTGGGTAAGCTAAATTGTCCGTAGTGTATGAGTGTGTGTGAATGAGTGTGTATGGATGTTTCCCAGTGATGAGTTGCAGCTGGAAGGGCATCCGCTGCGTAAAACATATGCTGGATAAATTGGCGGTTCATTCCGCTGTGGCAACACCAGATTAATAAAGGGACTAAGCCGAAAAGAAAATGAATGAATGAATATAAAAGTAGCTTTTTTTACAGTTATAATATTGAAAGTAATAAAATAAAATAATAAAAATAATAAAAACTGTATATTTACAAAATATTGTTTTAGTTATAATACATACTAAAATATAACTTTTTCACTGAGTCATAAGTATAGCAATGGCAACTGAAACCATGATGTGACTATATGTCCTATTAGAAGCTTGTAAATCACAAATGATGGGGCCCTAGAACTGAGCATTGGGGAACAACCTGTAAAACAGAGTAAACCCATTAAGTGTCATTCATAAACAGAGCCACTCTTTATAGGTATGACATTTTCCATTGTTGTGAAAATATGAATACTAATAAATGACAGTGCAATTCTTAAGGCTTTGGCTTATTTTGTTCAGGATTTGATTTGTTTCTTTCTTTTTTATATTGCTTCTTAGACATTTTCAGAAAAAAATAAATAAATAAATGAATGAAGTGTTTTCATTGACATTCAGCAGTTAGTTTAAAAGCAATCTACCCCAAATATTAAAAATGTGCTTATCAAATTGTTTTTATTAATCATTCTGATTCAGGTATCCAAGATGAGAGAAAAGAAACAGATTGAGATAAGTTCACTATGATAACATTCTAAAATAAAGACTTTTATGCTCATAGATTTGACTTTTTCTATATTATGCATTTCAATATCCCATGGGATCTCTCTGATGCAAATCAGTTTTTACAAGGACTTTCCAGAAATCACACAAACCTTGAAATGGTTTAATGTACTGGGTGCAATCAGAAGATAATTTCACATTTCCATTTCAATTTACAATTCTTTTTCTTCAACACAAGAAAAGACAATAATCAAACAAATGGAAACGTGATATCAACATCTACCAGGCCTGCAGTCATCTATGATGATTAATCACCTCTGTTCGTTAGAAAAATATCATCTGTCAATGTCATGTCAATATAGCATTTCTCTTTGTGCAGGACAAATGCAACATTCTGCCCTGACCTCGAGCAATGCTAAAGCCTGCTGCTGATAACAGGACAATCTCATGCTCTGTGGAGGAAACAGGAGAGTCTCTCATCCATCACACACACTCTTCACAGCTCATTACAATGAAAAACCATCTAAACTAAAGCTTTTATACAAACCCAGCATGTGTTTCCAAAACATGCAAATGTTCATCTGCACATTAATGCTTTGCAGGTGTTATTGTGGAACATTAAAAACGAATTCAAGGAGAAATGAGGAAGTCCCCACTGACATGAATATCATTTGCATGAAGAATATTTCTCACTTACAAATTACTACAGAAGTTTTACTGAAAAAACATTTGACTTTTCTAGCACAACAATGATGTTAAGTTTCTTTCTCAGTCTAGCATTTTCATCCTCATCCTCATGCTCCTACACAGGCAGGTAATTTCCAAAGGGAGCGCATTCAGCAAAAGAAAGAAAATTCACTTCAAAAGACAAATCTTGTTTTTAGATTTTTGGTCCTGCAATGTCACGGTGTTGTTGTGTTTTTGCTAGTGTGCACTGGGCAGTTGCTAGGGTAATTGTAGTTGGTTGTTAGGGTGTTCCGAGTGTTGACTGCTGGCCCAGGATAATCTGATGTACATTTGAAATCGTACACAGAGTAGTACACAAAGTAGTTTAAGTACAAGTTTAGGTTTATTAGTTTGCTCATATCCCTGAACACCCGAATACACTGAAAGTTCTTTTTTGTTTTTCCATTTAGAAGGCAAAATAAATGTAAAATATTTATCAGCAGTGTGTTCATGTTTTCACACATATTTGACATTGACAAACTGAAATAGATATTATTATTGCATATTTGGCACTAAAAATCTCATTTAAAACTGATATGATAAAAGATTTTTTTTTTAAATGCGTTTTGCTCATTTATTTACTCAACAACAGATTAACAACAGATTAAGGGATCCTGAAAATGGACTTATCCAGCATATGTTTTACGCAGCGGATGTCCTTCCAGCTGCAACCCATCACTGGGAAACATCCACACAACACTCATTCACACACATACACTACGGACAATTTAGCCTACCCAATTCACCTGTACCGCATGTCTTTGGACTTGTGGAGGAAACCAGGGGGCACCCGGAGGAAACCCACGCAAACACGGGTAGAACATGCAAACTCCACACAGAAATGACCCAGCCGAGGCTCGAACCAGCGACCTTCTTGCTGTGAGGCAATCATGCTACCCATGGCACAGCCTGTACTGTATATGAATAAACAATTAGTGTTTCTTTGAAAATGACAGTGGAGGTGGCATGGTGGCCTCACAGCAAGAAGGTTGCTGGTTCGAATCCAAGCTGGGCCAGTTGGCATTTCTGTGCGGTTTGCATGTTCTCCCCGTGTTGGCTGGGGTTTCCACAAGGTGCTCCGGTTACCCCCACAGTCCAAAGACATGCGTTATAGGTGAATTGGATGAACTAAATTGGCTATGAGTGTGTGTCAATGTGAGAGTGTTTCCCAGTACTGGGTTGCAGCAGGAAGGACATCCGCTGTGTAAAGCATATGCCGGAATAGTTGGTGGTTCATTCTGCTGTGGAGACCCCTGATAAATAAGGGACAGAGCTGAAGGAAAATGAATGAATGAATGAAAATGACAGCATGGAAAGCAAGTTTGTTTTTCATTTGACCTTGATGAAAAAAGTGAAGCCAATTAACTTAATTGCAGAGACTATGAAGATTCTACAGTAATTGATTTTAATACCCTTTGAAAACCTTTACTTGTGTGCTAACAATAAGGCAAAGAAGAGGGAGACTAGCAGATGCTTCAAGCTGTAACTCTGTAAAGCAGAATTCACAGTGTCAACACTTTTGAATCACAAGCTTCTCACTTACAGCAGGAATCCAGTCTGTGTTTGTATGTGTGTGCGTTGTGTGGAAACCAAGCGGGAGGTGTTTTTTATCTGCAGCGGTTTCATTCACACAGTGTTAATTAGCATGTAAGGGGGAAAAAATCCATGTGGAAATGTGCGTATAAGAAACTAATTTTAGACCTTTTCCTTTCTCATATTCTCTCCATGCATTGCATATAAACATAAAAAACTAAATGAAAGAATTAAACAAAGCATTACACTAAAAAATAAAAAAAGCAATGTCTTTTTCACTATCACCAGGAGACATTCTGGAATAATAACTCATGATTGAAGAATAGGTTAAACAATTTAACTTAAATAAATTTAATAAATATATAATACATTTCAACTTAAAAGCAAGCAAGCAAATAAATGTTAAATAAAACAAATAATATCAAAATAAGCAAATAAATATAAAACAAATAAATAAATATCAAATAAAACAAACATAAATAGCATTTAAAAGAATGGAAATATTAAAAAAAGTTAAAATAAAAAAAGAAACTCAATAAAAATAATAATTGACCTGCCTCTTACACTATTCTCATTATTCCACCTATTGTTAAAGAAAAGTCAACAATAGCCACTTCACAGTTCAACACTGCCGCCAGTGGATAGCTTTCTCTCGAGCTGAACATAAGCCCTGCTCTCGCTCTCTTTTTGTGCACCCCTCATCTATTCCCTCCTGTACCCTGGCCTTGTTTCCATGGAAACAGTTGTCAACGTGGAGGGAGCAACGTGGCAGAATCCAGCAGCAGATATTTCCCAGCATGCACTGCCACTAATGGAGGAGAATCCCATGAGGGGATTGGTGTGTGTGTGTGTGTGAAAGTGTTCATTGGTGGTGGTAACGATATGACAAATAGCTGCATCACCCTAACAAGTGAATCAGGTCACCTTCCACATTTACTGTGTGCTCCTGATGTCCTTCAACTCACCTACACATACAATCTAATACACCTACATTGCTTTTAGCAGTAGAAGACATACACTAATAATACTACTAAATGACATTTGGCATTACTGTGGAATGTATGATATGTAATGGATTATATGCGCAAATGCAAAATATGTTTGTAGAGTGCTTACAATTTTAAATGAAATGATTGAATTATATGTGGCTATTCAGTGATTTTAATAATGAACGCATCACAGTTATTAATGGCATCTGTGGTGCAGCAAACAGAAAAGAACACAAAAGTGAATAATGCATTGCAGAACTGAGAGACAACTTTAAGTTGTCCTCATAATAAGGACACTGCCCTTATTATGTTGTTGCATTTTCCATTTTTCTCTTTGAAACTGCTTGCAGACTAAGATTAAATACAGAGATTAAATACAGAACCAATTCAAATTTAACTGACTGCATTAGTGCTTTGGCCTTTTAACAACTATTTCTAAACATATTTATTCATCTTAATTATACTGTATATATTGCCAATGTTTTAACAGTAAAAAACAAAAGTATAATATCTCTTTTCACTTTCTTAGTTCACCTATGTTTGCTCCTCTTGGGTTTGATTCAATAGTTTCTATTGGTTCAATGATTATGTTCACCTGTGTCTTGTTTAGAAACTTGTCACAGTGTTTACGTGCCCTTGATCCCTTCAGTTCAGTATTGCATGCATTGTAGAACTAAGAGGCAAATTTATTCTTCAGGTTGTCCTCATAATAAAGACACTGCCCTTATTATGTTCTTGTATTTTCTAGTTTTCTCTTTAAATCTGCTTGCAGACTAAAACGGAGATTAAATACAAAACCAGTTCAAATTTAACTGACTTTGCATTAGTCCTTTGGCTTTTTACAATGATTTCTGAACACATTT
>CAIGQW010000317.1:6627311-6651671 GCA_903798125.1 Danio choprae | reverse complement strand
CACACACACACACACACACACACACACACACACACACAACCCTGCTGTTGCTCGATTCCAACTGTAAACATTCATACTTAGTCAAATTTCAAGTATAGCGATTAAAAAGTACAACCATCCAAAACATGACAAACAAAATAGGAGCTGGACTAGTATCTCTCACATAGCTCTCTTTTATTTTATTATCTGTCTGGGTTTCTCTGCACTCTTGGAGAGCAGTGCTCTAGTTTATTCTGGCAAACGTTCAGGGAATTTCTATGGAAAAGAGGCAGATGGTACCTTTATATTCCTCTCGTTTGCTCTTGCTCTCTTTCTATAGCTCTATCTAATTAGGTGGGACCAGTTGCATTGGGCAAGGTCAAGATTTTATTTGTGGTATATTGTAAAGAAAGCTATAACATCACCATTAATTATTCTAAACCTTTAACATTAGAATATTATACTCATCCCACATTGTTTGAGCTACAGACATGAATAACACCTAAAGTCCTCCAAAAATATAACAAATACAGTAAAAAGTGATATTGTGATATATTGCAATTTAAATTTTAATAAATGAAATGAGTCTGTTACAGTGCTGCATAGGAATTTTGGTCTACTTATCTTTGCAGAATTGTTGTAATTCAGCCACATTGGAGAGTTTTAGGGTCATAGCACAGCATCTCAATTGGATTCAAGTCAGGACTTTGACTAGGCCACTCCAAAGTCTTCATTTAGATTTTCTTTAGCCATTCAGAAGTGGACTTGCTGGTGTGCTTTAAATCATTGTCCTACTGCACAACCCAAGTACGTTTCAGCTTGAGGTCACTAACAGATTGCCGGACATTCTCCTTCAGGATATTTTGTTATACAGCAGAATTCATGGTTATAATGCAAAGCTGAATTTTCAGTGTCACACAGTCTGGAAATAATTCTAATTTAATGTTGATCAAAAAACATGATTTAAAGTCTAAATCGAGAGAAAGTAACGCATTACATTTGTAAGACAAACACATACCTGTAAAAGCATTCATATATGGTTCTATTTGTTGCTAATTAGCTGAAAAGACAGACAAGCTAAGTGACAAAGTCAAGACGAATCAAACGGTACAGTAACAGGCTGTAAAACTGTAAATCTCTTTAATCCTGAGAGATTTTGCCACTGTAAAACAAAACAAAACCTTGTCCCCTAATTTCACTTCATGCTTTTAACAACAGCATGTCAGTACAGGATTACCAGGTAGGATCAATCAATACTAGGTTTTTCATCACTGTTCAGAAAGGCGTCTAATCGGCTGTAAATTTCACCCTTTCCTGGCTATTTATCCCAGACTGACATTAACAATGCCATCACTCAAAGGTCAACTGGAGCTGTAAGTTAGAGATATGTTACTGCTGAACTGCTCTTTAAATCTGTCTTCTCAAAGCGCACAGTCTGTAAGATAAGACAAAGTGCTGAAAACACACAGGCCGTTCGATACAGGCTTGTACCTCGGAGACGAACCTAATGACTGGAACTTCAGAGGCGTTTCAGGGAAATCATGCTACGTCCATTCATCTGAGAGAGAGCGTCTTTACTACTGGAGCTGATTAATTGATGCTATTTTGAGAGCGCAAATGGTCATTTTGTGGGATTTATTATAATCACTTCATGGTCAGTGCATAAAGAAATGACACATTTATGTATCTATTCTTAAATACAGTTCATATGGAAAGTATTCATAGCGCTTCACTTTTTCCAATTTTTTTAATGTTACAGCCTTATTCCTAAATGGATTAAATTAATTTATTTCCTCAACATTCTACACACAATACCCCATAATGACAATGTGGAAAAAGATTTTTTGAAATTGTTGCAAATGTATTAAAAATAAAAAAAACTGAAAAATCACATAAGTATTCACAGCCTTTGCTCAATAATTTGTTGATGCACCTTTGGCAGCAATTACAGCCTCAAGTCTTTTTGAATATGATGCCACAAGCTTGGCACACCTGTCTTTGTGAATTTTTGCCCATTCCTCTTTGCAATACCTCTCAAGCTTGGTTCTGGCTGGGCCACTCAAGGACATTCACTGAGTTGTTGTGAAGCCACTCCATTGATATTTTGGCGTGTGCTTTGAGTCATTGTCCTGCTGGAAGATGAACCGTCTCCCCAGTCTGAGGTCAAGAGCACTCTGAAGAAGGTTTTCATTCAGGATGTCTCTGTACATTGCTGCATTCATCTTTCCCTCTATCCTGACTAGTCTTCCAGTTTCTGCTGCTGAAAAGCATCCCCACAGCATGATGCTGCCTCCTCCATGCTTCACTGTAGGAATGGTATTAGCCTGGGGATGAGCGATGCCTGGTTTTCTCCAAATGTAACACCTGGCATTCACTCCAAAGGGTTAAATTTTTGTCTCATCAGACCAGAGAATTTTGTTTCTTATGGCATGAGAGTCCTTCCAATGCCTTTTGGCCACTCTACCATTTGGGCCTGATTGGTGGATTGCTGCACAGATGGTTGTCCTTCTGTAAGGGTCTCCTCTCTCCACAGAAGAACGCTGGAGCGCAGACAGAGTGACCATCGGGTTATTGATCACCTCCCTGACTAAGGCCCTTCTCCCCTGATCACTCAGCTTAGATGGCCGGCCAGCTCTAGGAAGAGTCCTGGTGGTTCCAAACATCTTCCACTTACGGATGATGGAGGCCACCGTGCTTATTGGAACTTTCAGAGCAGCAGAAATTTTTCTGTAACCTTCCCCAGCCTTGTGCCTCGAGACAATCCTCTCTCGGAGGTCTACAGACAATTCCTTTGTCTTCATGCTTGGTTTGTGCTTTGACATGCACTGTCAACCCTGGGACCTTATATAGACAGGTGTATGCCTTTTTTAATAATGTCCAATCAACTGACTTTACCACAGGTGAACTCTAATTAAGCTGCTGAAACATCTCAAGAATGATCAGTGGAAGCAGAATGTACCTGAGCTCAATTTAGAGCTTCACGGCAAAGGCTGTGAATACTTATGTACATGTGATTTTTCAGGTTTTTTATTTTTAATACATTTGCAACAATTTCAAAAATCTTTTTTTTTCACATTGTCATTATGGGGTATTGTGTGTGGAATTTTGAAGAAATAAATTAGTTTAATGCATTTTGAAATAAGGCTGTAACATAAAAAAATGTGCAAAAAGTGAAGCGCTATGAAAACCTTCCGGATGCACTGTTGTGCTTATGGCAATACAGCTTTATTTATTTTTTTGCTACACATTAGAATGTGTCCCGTTCTATATATATATTTTTTTGACCACCATACATTTTTACCATAACCTACCAAGAAGACTACTACAGACCCCTTATTCAGTGTAGCAATAGCTTACTATATATACAAAAAAAAAAACATAATTACAGTGTTATCTATGTTCATCAAATCACCTTTGATACACAGGTATATGTGTTGTGTTCTGAGTAATAAATTTATTTGGAGAAAATATCAAAATTAAAAATAGATTAATGTAAATGCTCCATGTCCTCAGACATGTATTGACACACATACACACACATACTGTATATCACTGTAAAAACCACTTATAATATTGGTTTACACTAACCCTACCCTTAAACCCAACCCTCACAGGAAACCTGTGGCATATTTTGAATGTCAAAAGACATGCCTGAGTTAAGTATATTAAAGAGTTTTGAATAACAAGGACACAGGGCATGTTCCCATAAAGTATATCAACATTGTAATATCTAGATCATGCAACACACACTCACACAGAAACAAAAATTATGTTTTCCTACTAATATGTATATGAATATAAGTATATATGTACAAATAAAGTATCCCATATATTTAAATCCAATGTAGTATGTGTACAATGTCTATAATTACTACTGAGAAGCAATATATTGTTAAAAATGACACATACAGCAATTATAGTTATATCTATTAATATAGCAGCAGCTGCTTTGTGAGAGGAACTGATTGCACTTTAAATTAACTGGTGAAATATTCAGCTTCTCACCATGTCAGGATGCTTTTGCAGCTTTTCCTCTGATACGCAGAGCAGATCTTCTGTTGAAACGCAGATGAGCAGATGATTCAGCTCTGGATTGCCCCTAAAAGCCTTTATAACTGTGTCAGAAAAGCATCTGAAAAAAAAAGAACCAAAAATGAAATACATTAGAAAAAATATCTAAGGCATGAGAAAAGATGCAAATTTATGACTCATAATGTACTGTACAGAGAGGCTTTGATCTCTTTGACTATTCTCTTTTGATATACAGAGTGGAATGAGGGGCAGACATAAATGATGGAGATAAATGAAACTACAGATAAAAAAAACTTCTTCAAAACCTTAAAATAATGCAAGCACCACTGAAAGGGCCCTCACACCTGAGCTCACTGACAACCAGTGACTTTAGAACAGTGAATGGTGGGCATTACGCATTTAAGTGGATAAATAGATAAGAAAAACGTCAAAATAATCTATATGTGTAAAACATACTTTAGCCAGAAGGTGGCGCTATGACTGTAACTAAATATTAGTATGTAGATGTCTTCAAGACAGAAATCATGTTTGTGGCAGAATTAACATGGCATGTTTTGAGTTATGGCTCATTTCCAATGAGCGGTATGCTTTTGGTTTATTTCTCTTTCTACTGTCAAAAGTACCAAAATAGCAAACCCGTACCGTTCCACTTTTTTGGAACCCTTTTACAAAGGGTATCTAGCACAACAGTGGCGCTAGACTTACTGCTGACCGCTGATTGGTTTACAGAGAATAGTAATGTGCAACAAGCTAAGGGAATGACAATGATATTTTTAAATACACAGTCGAAATAGGCTCTTAAAAACATTTGCCCTATTATAAAGATCTAAGTGCATGGTCTAATGTGCATGACATAGACGCACTTAAGGCATGTCAGAATCCACATTTACTATTTTAAGGATAGGGGAAAAACACTCGGCACACTCAGCACATAATCTAAAAGGATCATCTTTATTCCCTTAATAAGTTAGGGGTGTATTTTGGGCATAACGTGCCCATTCCCTATAAGAGTGAGTTGTGGTCACATCATGGCACATTCACTCTTTTCATGGCGGCCTATGTAATCTGACTATGTAAAACTGAACACATCTCCAGCAAGGAAATGGATCTGCTCCTGTGCAAGGTTTAAATATGAGAGCAGACCATCTATAGAACAAGCAAGATTCCCCCAATGACCCCCTGAGATGAAGAAGGCATGGGAGGAGATAGCATTTTTTTATATTTATGCAGACCATATTCATTCATTCATTTTCTTTTCGGCTTAGTCCCTTTATTAATCAGGGGTCGCCACAGCAGTATGCGCTGCCAACTTATCCAGTATACACAGCGGATGCCCTTCCGGCCGCAACCCAGCACTGGGAAACACCCATATACTCTCGCATTCACACACATACACTACAGCCAATTTAGCTTGTTTAATCCACCTATACTGCATGTCTTTTGACTGTGGGGGAAACCGGAGCACCCAGTGGAAACCCACGCCAACACGGGGAAAACATGCAAACTCCACACAGAAATGCCCCAGCCGGGCCTCGATCCAGCGACCTTCTTACTGTGAGGCGACAGTGCTCCCCACTGAGTCACCGTGCCGCCCCCATGCAGACAATAATAATATTTTATATTTTAATCTTTTAATATTTCATATTTAAAGGTATTTCTGTGCTGCTGCACATCCCTGTGCGTGTAATAAGTAATGTGTATGTTTGTTTTTGAAGTGCCTATCACTAACACTCTCTTTAAATAAAGAGAAATAAAAAAAAGCCATTGACTTTAGACCAGTTTTTACATTGTCAAAATTATACCCGCACAGGGCTGAAACTAGCAAGAACACTTGTGTTGCAACATGTATTATAGGGCCCATGATTTTCATTGGGCCTCCACCATCATCTGCTCTTCTGTTCATGAGCAGCAGGTGTGTCAACACAGATTAGCATATTCAACCGTCACAACAGCATGTGTAAATAATGAGTATTGTGTAAATAATGTCTTGTGATTGGAAGCTGGCACGGCGGAAGTCAAACACAAAGTTATTTACGTACAAATAGGCTAAATTGACTGGGCATGACATCTAGGAGAGCACAGCGTGAACTTGCGCAGTGGCTTCAGAAAGCCATCGAGAGTGTCTGGACGTTACAGACTGACAGGTGAAATGCCATGGATTAAAGCCAGGCTTCAGTTTCAATCAGAGTAGGGCAGGCGGCAGCATCACGATCAGGCCAGTTATAGCAACAGACTGCTCTCTGATCAGCCAGAACACTATTAAATATTAAAAGCTCGGAGGGAAAGGCCAGAGACATAGACTGATCTTTACTCACATACAACTACATCTTGATATGTGTGTGTGTGTGTGTGTCTGTGTGTGTGTGTGTGTGTGTGATTTATTAATAGGTATGGACTGTGGTTCAAATATTTATAAGTGTATTTTTTTTTAAGACAAACATCATGATTACTATTGTTAATAGAGTTAGTGTGTTGTGTTATACACAGTATATATATTCTTCTGTATAAATGCAATTCTACATTCATTCCCCTATTGTTAGTGCATTGCAATATTGTATTGAACTGACAGACATTAAAGAGAGGGAGCGACAAGTGAGAGTGAGAAAAGCTCATATATTAATTGATGAATTACCACAGTCAAACTCTTTGTGGTTTTGCATAAATGGCGAAATGTGCTTGGTCATACACACATCAAACAAACCATTAGCAAATCTACAAAGCAAACATCAAAGCGGGAGAGAGAGATTGTTTTAGCAGTAATGCAAGCTTTCATCAGCCCTGTTCATTTTTACGGCAGATACAAATGCCCAAACAAGCAATTCTGAGGCTTTGTGAAGGGGGTTTAATGTGTGACTGATGCAGGAATCTTGAATACATCAGCACATCTACTAAATACCCGCGTAAGATACATAAAAGACTACAGGCCCTTTTTCATTCTTACACTGTTTATTTAATTTTTTTGTCTTTATTTTTGTGTTTTGGCTGTCTATATTATTTTGCAGTGGGTTTCCTCTTTGTTCTGCTGTTTTGTTTTGGATCAAAACTTTTTCTGCATTCTTGCTTTATTGTAAAAAAAAAAAACCGTAGCTTTTTTGTGGTGCTGTTTGTTTTTCAAATGCTTTGTTCTCTCCTAGGTTTAGTTTTAAAGTGTTTTGTTGTGGTAGATGTGCTCTTTTGGCATTCTATCTTGTTTTGTTGTTTATTTATTTATTATTTTTAGGAAATAGGAATGGAACGTTTGACTTATTTAAACCCTATTGTTTCAGACCTACATACAGATTTCCTAAAGTAAATGCAAGTGTTTGTGAATTATTTTGGCAACACTGTCAAAAACAATAGGTAACAATTGCCTATGTTTTATGTATCAATCATCCCTCAAAAGTACCAAAATAGCAAACCCGTACCGTACCTCTTTGTTGGAACCCTTTTGCAAAGGGTATCTAGCACAACTATATCCCCCCTGTTTATTTATACTTCTAAAATGTTAAATAATATATACAGAGAAATAAATCCATAAAATAAAATATAAATAAAACATTACCTGTTCTTTTTTTTGTACTTTTTTTAAAACTGTAATTTACCAACAAAGATGATGCATTAAACTAAATATGTTAATTAAAGTCCCTTTGTTAGATTTTACAACATCAAAAGATGTTGGAACATAGAGGTCCTTTATAATTTAAAAAGCATGCATGTGGGTACAGTATGATTAAAACATTTTACAAGATTCATGGCAGTGTTCTTGGAGCTTTATATGATTACAGTTGAAGCATGAAGTCACATGCAATATTTTGAGACTGTTGCTATCTATGGAGGATGTGGGAGCTCTCATTTTTTTATAAATATGTCTTAATTAGTCTTCCAAAGATTAAGATCTCTTTGAACTATAATGAGTAATTAATGACGGAATTTTCATTCTTTTGAGTGAACTAACCCTTTAATGGTGATTGTGTTTTATTATGTTATAGCTGATGAGTGCAATTTAAAGGTTACTGCTAAATGGCACATCAGTGATTCTTACCAACAATAAATAAATGCAAAAGTTAGATTAAATCACATTTGCAGATGAAAACCAAATAGTTTTACCTTGTTTTTACATCACTTTGAACTGTTTTGTTAAACAATGTTTTAGCACATTATTACGGGAGTGTTCCACATGACAAGTGCAATGCATCTGTTTAAAAATCTGCACTATGGTAGAAGTCTTTTGAGGTCATAACATAACAGTATTGTTCAAAGAACCATGCAAAACAAATGTCATCCTTTATTTATCTACAGTATAAACTGCCTGTGTAATCATATTTTTAGTGAATAGGAAAAAATGTATTAATTGCCACCTTAGTTTATGCTTAATTTTACCATCATGAACTCATGACATGTTAATGTATAATTATATAGTTCCTTTACTTGGAGGGGCACATCATCATTAACCCATTCTTAACTACTCATGAACTCCTTATGCATGTCCGTCTAGTGTGTTTACACTGAAAAACAATAGAAAAGTGTCAACATCTGTCAACACAGGAGTTCATGAGTAGTTAAGGATTAGTTAATGGTGATGTGCCCCTCCAAGTAAAGTCATGACATAATTATACATTAACAGCTCATGAGTTCATGTTGGACACATTTAGCTTAAACTTAAATGCTAAATAATATATTAATTAACAACATGTACTAACAAATAAATAAGGTAGCCGTTATTCACACATGATCTTTTGTTGTAGTTAAAGTTAGTTCATAATTAGTGCGCGCCTTAACTCATCATTAATTCACAAGAAAGTAATATTTAGTTTACATATCAACACATAATTATTCATGTTATTGTACAGTGTGTAGAAAAGCTAATCATGTAAACCATTCCAAATGATCTCATAAAAAAGTTGTTCCTTTAAGTGTACAATATCACTGGAGGGACACTTTTAAAAGGGACAACACTGTAGCTTATCTGCCCCTTAAAGGTTTATGTAAGTACCTGCAGAACTAGTTTCCGCCTGAGTCTGTTAATGTGCAATGCCATCCTAAATTTGCAGGGCAACATCTTTACATCCAGCCTTTCAGAAAACATTGTGTCCTGCCCTGTGTGTGCTGAGCTCTGATCTCAATCGCCTCACCCCGGCCACAGACAACAGAGCTGCTGTGCTCGCTTATATAACAGAGCGTGTGGCAAAATCATGTCTATTCAGCAGCAGAAAGCTACAGTGTGTCCTTGATGTCCCTCAAAAAAAAAAAAATCTCTCTCAGCTGCGCTAAAACCAAAACAAACACGCTGCTCTCTCTGTTTTCATGTCCACTTGAGGAGAAGTTCAGATTGTGAATCTCCACAAACAATACAAAGCTACTAGTGGTTGGAAGACACCCAAGAATTGTCTTTCATTATTAATTGTTTGTGGAGGCATTTGTATTTATAGCTGCTCCAGGTCTATAAAGGACAGTTTGTGTGGATCCTGCATTCTTAGAAAGATGGATGATTTTGTTGTCAGCAGTGGACACTGAGTTTACATATCTAGGGCAGGAACGAGGGAGGATTCCTTAAATGGAAACATGCCGAGGTAAACTTCTCCTCTACTATTGTGCAAAGATCAAATAAAGAGTATTTCGATGGCAGCCAGGGCTTGTAAGAGGAATTAAATACAGAGTATCTCAGAGGCTGGTCAGTGTCACCCAACAAAATCCAAAGAGAAGACATCATAGATGCTGCATGAAGTAACAACAATGACATATCTGAAGGCATATTCAATATCAATGTGTTAAAGGGTTGGTTCACCCAAAACTGAAATTTCTGCTATTAATAATTCACACTCATGTAGTTCCAATCCTTTGAGACCTTCGTTCATCCTCAGAACACAAATGAAGATATTTTAGATGAAATCCGAGAGCTCCCTCATCCTCCATAGTGGAGCAGCAATGGTGCTGAGAAGTCCAGAAATGGAACCAAAAACATTGTCAAACATCATATGTGATTTCAGTGGTTCAACTGTAATAATACAAAGCTCTAAGAACACCTTTGTGTCAGGGTTCTGCCACTCCTGTCTTGTAAATTCATGTTTAGGTGGCAGAGTCCAGACACTACTCATGTCTTGTCCTGTATGTTGTGCTCGACTCGAGTTTTCTCGGGTCGAGCACTCGTTTTCTGTTCCTGTGTCTTTTGTATGAGCGGCATTGCGAGACGCGCGCGCTCCCGCGTAATGCGGAAGCGCGAGGTCCGCGTGGTCTAAGATGCGCGCTCTTGTCCTGGTGTTTGTTTGTTCTGTCTGCAGCGTGGTGTTTCATTCCCAGCGTCTCAGTCTAGTTGGTTTCGGTTTTGCTTGGCGCTGGGATGAAACATGCACGTTGCATGTTTGAGTGCACGGTAAGTGTTTTCACTTATCGTGTACTCGTGTCTTGCGTATAGTCTTCTGTTGGTGTTGTGTTTAGCACGTGGTGTATGTTTACATGTGCCGCCGGCGTGTCATGTGAACGCGCGGTTAATGAGTTATCTCATTGGCTGCGTGTTCGAGTCTTGTTTTTGTGTGAGCATATGGCTTGTGTTTGTTTGTGTCATATGCTCTCCCGTCATTTGTCTAGTCCCACCCTTCTTGTTAACCCATTATTAGTTTATTATGTTCACCTGTTTGTATGTTAATTATTTGTGCTTATATTCCCCTCATGTTTGCTGTCCTGTGCCAGTTCGTCATCTGAGTTTCCCTTGTCGTGTCCTGTTCAGCCTTGTCCGGTCCAGCTCTTTCCAGCCAGCCCAGTCAAGTTTGTTTTTTGTCTTTTTGTTAATGTTTTCCCCCTTGGGGTAGTTTGTTTTACCTTTTTGTTTTATTTTTGTTATTAATAAACCCATTTTTTCCTGCACTTGAGTCCTCGCTCCCTTTCCTCCACCCTCAACCCTGACACTTTGTGCACCAAAAAACTGCCCGAATGACTTTGTTCTCTAATCCAGAAGGTGAGTAATGAAAGTGAGAAATTAATAACAGTATTACAAAAACATTAACATTAATAACAGTAAAATTTTAATTTCAGGGTGAACTTAGCCTTTAACATCTACACATGTTGGTGGGTGTTTGATTAAGGCTTAATACATGGCATTAATGAATGGTATTTATGGTAATGTGGGAGTAGTTTACCTCGTAGTCGCTATAATTAAAGCAGCAGGATTAATTAGGTTGCAGTGGTGGTTAATTACCAATTGACAGTATATAAATTCCATGTTTGGGTTAGAAGGCTTATAATATGCACACTTATTTTTAATTCAGTCAAAGCACTTTTCCTGTTCTGTTGTTTTGCTAGTCAAGCAATCGCTTATACTATACCTACAAGCCAAAACCATACCTATAGAGCATATTAAAGGCATGTGCCTAACATCAATGTTTCCCAAAATCACTTTTTTGTAGCTTATTATGTTTGTGCTTTTGTGCGTATAATCTAGTATCTCCCATCTTATAATCCCATTATTAGTTTATTCTGTTTACATGTTTTTTTTCTTGATTTGTTCTCTTTATAGTTCCCTCATGTCTGCTGTCCTATGGCAGTTCGTCATCATCATTTCTTTTTGTGGTTCTGCCTGCTCTCCAGTCTTATTCTGCCTTGTCAGCCCAGTCTAGTGGGTTTAGGTTTAATGTTTCCCCCCTTGGAGTGGTTTCTGTTGCATTTCATTTTATTTTTTTGATTAATAAACCCATCATTTAGCACTGCACTTGAGTCCTCACTCCTTTCCCATCCACAACCTTGACAATTCCTATATATGTTTTATACCCCCACTATAAAATTTAGTGTTTAAGGCCCAGACAAAATTTTTACATAATGTACCTTTTTTTTAATCTATACATTTAATATAAATTTTATATATATATATATATATATATATATAATTTTTTTTTTTTTTTATTATTTTTTTTTTTAGGGGTTTTTCGCCTTTGTTAGGACAGGAGTGTAGTGCAATTACAGGCAGGAAAGCATTGGGAGCAGAGAGAGGGGAAAGATCGGCAAAGGACCTCGTGTACAGAAGGAACATGATATTTGTGAACTTTAGAAGTAATTTCTAAGTGAAAATTGTTCCTACCTTTTTGTTAGTGTATTATATTTGTGATTAACTTTCCGTCCTCATTTTCTCACCCTTCACTTGTTTAGAACCTATTTGCATTTCTGTCTTCTGTTGAACACAAAATAAGTTATTTTGAAGAATGCTGGTTGATGGTACCCATTGACTTTCCTACCACGAAAGTCAATGGGTACCATCAACCATAATTTTTGAAAATAACTTATTTTGTGTTCAACAGAAGAAAGAAACTGTTAAAGGTTTAAACCCACAAGGGAGAGTCAAAGGTGAAGAAAAATTTTTTTTTTTAGGTGAACTATTCCTTTAAAGCACTCTTTTAGATCCCTCCCTATAGTGTACATGAGGTTTAAATAGCTCTGAGCTGACACCGAATGTGTTTTTTGGACTCTCCCATTGTTCAAATCACCTTTCAGCATCACCGCCTGTTAAGACCCACAGCACCATGAATTCTTCACACTCGGCAGTCAGTGTTGTCTGAGAAAGAAGAGAGAGGCGAGATAGCGAGCGAGGCTAAAACCTTCAGCTGTGTTTTTGCTGACCTTGCACTGCATCCCTCCAGGGAAGCGCACTAGACTAAAGGGAACACAAAAGAGCAGAAAGAAGCAGGAGAAGACAGCTTGACGGCCCTGTAAGGCTCATGAAACTCATTGTGTCCATAATTAACCCTTCAGCAACCCCTAAAAAATCCAGATCCACAAGCAGGGCGATGAGACAATCTCATGACAAGCTGCTTTACACTGCGAGTCTGACACTATTTCATTGGCATCCCCAATACGAGGCAACGAGTTTCAAGCAGATCGAAACAACAAATGGCAACTCATACAGCAATAATAACACTAATTAGGTGACATGCTGAAAATGACAGACTGCGATCCGCCTCCTTCCCTCAACAACAGCATCTGAACGGCACACAGACACTGTGACGAGTGAGTTGAATAGGAAAGAGAGAGTTGCAGCTGTCTGGATGAGATTGTTTGCGCAGCCATATGGCTCAGTTGACGGATCCAGACTGTTGTGATAAACAGAGCGCTTGGGAGGTTTTAAAAAGCCTGTATTCAAATCCGATCTGTGACGCGGCTTCACAAACACGGCGTAGGTGGATGTCAAATGGTTGAAGGTGTTGATCTACCAGGGTTGCATTCGATCAAGTCGTACATCTCCATTAGACAGGTTGACATTAGTGATGCTCAGAGATGCTGTGAGATGACTCTCATCTCTGAGTGTTGCCCGTGGCCATTGCGTGGCTTATCCGTACAGTCAGAGCTGACAGGTTTTGCCAAACACACTCGTGAGCACTGAGTTGATGGAGGATGAAATTACATCAGTGTTTATTAAGCTTTATGGTTCTCTTCAAGCTATAAAGAGTAAATGTCACTCCGGTATAAATGGCACGGAGGCAGATCATGGAAGAGGTGGCATATGATTGATTGGCTTGTGTGTTTTAGAAGGAGGCTTGCTTATTAGTCGAGTTTGACTAACACACAAATATTCAGTGGTGTCGGAAGGAGTAAATTTCAATATTGCCCTATTCATCATGAACCAGGGTAATTATATGTCTCAAATTATGTGTCTCTAAGGTGCTGTAAAGTTGGTAGTTGTGGGCATTCACCAAAAAAATGTATATATATATATATATGTCACACGTTACTCTGTTGACATTAAATTAATTAAAATAATATTTAACTGAAAATATTACTGTTTTCCGCAAGCTTTTAAATTTAAAATACTTTTTACCGTTGTAGGTTACAATGTATATGTTGAAACGGCAAACAATAGAGGGAAAATGCTGTATACTTTAAAAAATAAATAAATAACTGCAAGTCAGGGTGCAGCAACAAACAGAACAAGATGAATATGACAACAAATTACAATAGATGCACATAGATACTGCACTATTATAAAACACCTGCCCGATATATGACCACAAACAAATGTGCTAAAGCACAATTACAATGTTGCTGAGAGTGTTCGGAGCTTGTGTGCTTATTGTTTGACTCTACAACAGCTGTCTTCACATCATCCATCAAAATATTACTATCAAGACAATGTTTGGTTTAAACAAGCTAGTCCTTACTTCATCAGTGACTTGTTAAAGGAGATAAAATAACCACCCTTTTTGGAACTGATTCAAGGTTGCTGATTGGCTAACAGGGGTGTAGCGGTACATGTATTTGTCCCGAACTGTCACAGTACAGGTGCCATTGTTTTGGTTCACATACTCCAAACGAAAAATACATTCAATCCAGATGTGCTAGTCACATGGAGTTTATCAGAAAAAGACAACAGCAGTGCAACCACTTAGGACCCATTCACACAGAATGCGTCTTTGTGTCTTAAAATGTAGAACTCGGGAATGGTAAAGCACCTCTTCACCATGTTGCAGCCAACTTCACAACACTTGTCCTGCAAACTTGCTGTAAACATAAGCTTACAACTCTTGCCCTGCCTACAAGTTCTTCTGATTGGTCCACTGCTTTGGAACTGACATTGATGAGCACCACTGCATGTAAATTCTTTTAACTTGGCAAAAATTAAAAAAATATGTTTGTGCGTGGCAGCACGGTGGCGCAGTGGGTAGCACAATCGCCTCACAGCAAGAAGGTCGCTGGTTCGAGCCTCGGCTGGGTCAGTTGGCGTTTCTGTGTGGAGTTTGCATGTTCTCCCTGTGTTCGCGTGGGTTTCCTCCGGGTGCTCCAGTTTTACCCTACAAGTCCAAAGACATGCGGTACAGGTGAATTGGGTAAGCTAAATTGTCCGTAGTGTATGTGTGTGAATGGGTGTGTATGGATGTTTCCCAGTGATGGGTTGCAGCTGGAAGGGCATCCGCTGCGTAAAACATATGCTGGATAAGTTGGCGGTTCATTCCGCTGTGGCGACCCCAGATTAATAAAGGGACTAAGCCGAAAAGAAAATGAATGAATGAATGAATGTTTGTGCGTTAACAAAAAAAAACAACGTTGTCCACTGTTGCAGATGGATGGACGTGAAATAGAGATTTCAGTTTTGAAGCTTATTGAATCTAAAATTTTATGCAAAATGTATGTTTTTCTGTTGTCTTAGGAGAGGCTTGGTCTTAACCTTTGAAAGTCTTCCAATTAATTTTAAGTTATAAAATACATTTTATATTTCATTATTCTATTTATTTAGTATTTTCGTATCACAAGAAGCTTTTCATTCCTGCTGATTGTAACAAAACACTTCTGCCTGTTCAAACTAAAACAAAAAAAAGCCATCAATGGGAATTTTGTACTAAAAATGTACCGAATTGATGTACCGAACCGCTATCGAACCTTGACTTCTGTGTACTGCTACACACCTATTGGCTAAATTATGTGTCATATCTCGATGAGTATATGTAACCAATATATTTTACAAAACATTTGAACATTTTGAAGAGAGAAAAAGTCCAAAAATATATATATGGATAAGGTTAAATTTGCTCAAGATTTCCTGCAGTCAGTCTGATGATCTCCCCCTGAGCTCTACGGCTCTTCCTCTGTGTTTTCCAGCCGGTGTTCTGCTTTACCATCTTGCTCTTTTTCTGTACTGCTGGGCTCAGCAGGGATGGAGGAGCTCGCAGCACAAACGTGCCCTGGTTTCCACGGCAACAGCCTGGCATTCTCTAGACAGGCAGGGCAGGAGATCTGATGCATTCGTGAGCGAAGAAGAGAGATATACTGAGACAAAGATTTACATTGTTTCTGGCCAAAACAGAATTCCCATCACCTCCAGAATAATAAAACATCCAGAGAAAAGCACAAAGCCTCCCATACGCTCTAGCTGAGAGTCTGCGAGTGAGGAAAACAACAAAGCTGCGTTCATAAGAGCCATATAAGGACATACGGCTTCTCTAACTGTAATCCATCACCAGCCCTGCCTTTTGTTTGACTGAGATAAATGCTGTAGTTTCTAGGAGACTCAAATGTGATATCAAGGATTACCCATAACACAATTTCTGCGCCGTGGGCACTGCTGCCGGTGTGAATGTGTTTAATGCAGACACACTGGGGGGACCAATGGATGAAAGATTGATCTGACCTGTGAAAGATGCTCTCGCTTCATGCAGGAGGAGAGAAAGAGAGACAGAGTGAGGAAATGGAAACGTAGCATCTGTTATCAAGTAATTCTTCACAGTGTCAGGCCATCATTTTAAACTTCGCTATTTCATCCAATTGGCAACTATTTAAGCTCCATTTCCCTCTTGAAACAAACACAATACAATACAAAAAAAAAAACAATCATTCAAAGAAGTTAATCTTCAGAGCTTCAGCTCCCTCTATCTGTGGCGAAGAGTATCACAGCTTTCTTTGTGCTTGTTATTGTTCTTTAGAAACAGCTATAATGGTTTTAAAGATGAAGGAGTGAGACAGAGAAAGAGAGTTACCCACAAGTCTGCTTGAGCGTAGATTGAAAGCCATTACCTCAGGACTCACATCTGTGCCGCAGACACTCACACAATTAGCTAATTGCTCAGAAATCCTCATTTTTTGCATCTGATGGTGGCAGATAAACCCTTTAGCTGCAGAATAAATCAGTCTCAAAATTAAAAAGGCAATTATGTTGGTATGTAAATTTGATCTCATCTACATAAAATTGGGTTGTTAAGACTTTTTAATTTTTTTTAAAGCCTGTTAGGCTAAGCGAAGCTACACTGCTTACATAATGACCTGAACCCATTTGAACACAGCGTAGAAGATCATTGGTGTCCCTCAAAACTACTAGTATTGTGAAAGACTCCACCCATCCCTTCCACAGTCTCTTCCAGCTCTTGTCATCAGGAAGACTGTTCCGGAGTATTACATCCTGCTCGGATAGACTTCTCTACAGCTTCTTCCCACAAGCTGTTAGAGCCCTCAACTCCAATCATCTTACCACACTCTGAAATATTATAAACAGTCCCAGCTCCCAAAATCATGACCCATTCTCCTGCCCACCACACCACAGGAAAACCTCAAAACATTATGCAATTCTGAGTGTTCCTCACACAGTTAAGTGGGCCTGACAAACCACCAGTAGAACACACTCTCTCATCTCAACCAACACTTGCACCAGTTTTGTACACCAGTCACTTTCCTACAATCACTCAATATCTATAAAAAACAAACAAAAAACCCCATTATGAAATATTTATGAAGTGTGCTTTACACAGGCGAGAGGGCTTGTCAAACCACCTGTAGAATCACTCTTCTCTCTATATGCACCAGACATTTTTCTTAAACTCCTTACTCTAGCACTTAATTTTCTGAGCACTGAACAGTGACTAAATGTAAATTTATTTGATCACAAATAAAGACCGCAATATTGTGAAATATCATTTTGACTTAATATAAATTCAACTAAAATCTTTATTCATTCATTCATAAGATCAATGAGTCAATGATCATGAGTCAGTAAGTGTCACAAGATCCTTCAGAAAATATTCTAAATTCATGACTTGGTGCTGATAAATCTCACAACTTTATTAAATAAACAATTACAAATATTGCTCACACTTTATTTTAATGTACAATTCATACTATTAACAAACCATTAACTAAGACTTTTATTTCAATAAACGACAATATAACATCTCAGCTTTTTCCATCAAAAATACATTTTTGCCAACCTCAAGTAAAAGCAACTGTGTATTCAATGTCATTTGTGCCAACTGCTATTAGAATTGAAAAAATACTGGGTTTTAAGTATGAAAAGGGTTATTTGCGTTTTTAATGTGATGCTATTAAATATATTTGTATTACTTGGTTTTTTTGTGATAGATGTGATGTGAATCTTGATGTAATTATGGGGTGAAGCATCAATTTCCACTTGTGGACAATAAAGAAAGTCAAAGTCACTGTTTACTTATTAATAGTTAGTAAAGGATAGGTTTTGGGTAGGATTAGGGATGTAAAAGTAAGATCATACTTTATAAGTGCAAATAAACAGTTAATATCTTAACAATAATAAGCAGGTATAATAAGCCAGTAATTAAAAGTGCTAGCAAAATATTTTATTTTTAGCATTGTTAAACACCATTGTGCTGATTATTTTATATCACAATTATTATCACATCAGCTTTAATTTAGAACGAAAAATGTCCCCATTTTCAGTGTGGCCTCAGACTTACAGAATAACACATTAATAAGCTCAAACTCATATTTAAGGTTTTCTCGTCTCAGTGCTATTATCACCATCTGGAAGCCTGGAAGCCTGGCACATTTCCAAATAAAGACCCTTAAAGGCAGATTAAAAGAGTTGATGGGGATGAAATGGATGTTTAAAAGACACTGAAAGATACATAAAAGAGAGAAAGAGAGAGAGAGAGAGAGAGAGAGAGAGAGAGAGAGAGAGAGAGAGACGCTCTGGGAACACAAATTAAGTCAATGCTAATGGCACAGAGAGAAAGGTGTCTCTTGCTAGACATTCCAATTATATTAAACTAGCACATGCATTCATAAAAATAAATAATACACCAAACTAATAATAACAACAAATGCACATCACAAGTCACAGAAATCATTTCATCTGGTTTTGTGGCCAGTACACAATTTGACGCTGTGTTTAGTTGTTGATATGCAGACAGTCTACTTCACACCAGATAAAATTCAGCCCTAGTTCTTTTCTTTCAGCCAGAACAGCATCCATAATTCATACTGTTGAGAAGCTCGGCTCACCTGAGCCACAAAGGTATCTTTAGTTCTGAACGCTTTTTTCCTGCCCATTGTCCAATCAAATCATCCTCTGGAGGTAAATACATGCAAATGTGGATGGCTACCGGCATAACACGCACAAAGACAGTTGTGCGGCTTACATGAAGGCAATACAATAATCTATTCTTAATTACTTCTTTCTCACAGGCCCTCTATAGGGAGCAAAGCCAAAGCCCTAAACTGCCTCTGGCCAACATCATTTCCCATTCCTGAAAAACAGTGACCTTCACGGATGGTCACACTTGAGGAATCATTAAATTGGTGGGAAGATCCTGAATATTTATGATTATTGAAGCATAAGTGATGAATATAGTACACATAATAAATAAATAAATAAAAGCACACCACAAATATGCCTCCATAAATGCATATTATTGATTGTTAAAAGCTTGTCCATTAAGGAGGAGCTATAGGCTTGTTTTCTCCTGTTATTATGAGATGCAATTTCAAGCTGATCATAAGTAGACTGATAAAAATGTGTAAACAGGATCTAGAATGTTTTGATTGTGCGCACTTTTTACCACTTCTAAAAGACATACGGATTGTCTTCATGCGTAGTGTAAACCATGAATTTTGAATCTGAATCCAGACTTCAATCTGTACCCACTGTTTCATATTTCAAGCTCTATAGATGTGCGTAAAGGATTAAAAGTGTGGATTGTTAAACTTGTCGTTTTGCTAGTTTTAGTTTAGGTCTGCAATGAAACATCCAGGGGGCCTCACGGTGGCGCAGTGGGTAGCACGATCGCCTCACAGCAAGAAGGTCGCCGGTTCAAGCCTCGGCTGGGTCAGTTGGCATTTCTGTGTGGAGTTTGCATGTTCTCCCCGTGTTGGCGTGGGTTTCCTCCGGGTGCTCCGGTTTCCCCCACAGTCCAAAGACATGCGGTATAGGTGAATTGGGTAAGCTAAATTGTCCGTAGTGTATGTATGAGTGTGTGTATGAATGAGTATGAATGTTTCCCAGTGATAGGTTGCAGCTGGAAGGGCATCCGCTGCGTAAAAGCACATGCTGAATAAGTTGGCGGTTCATTCCGCTGTGGCGACCCCAGATTAATAAAGGGACTAAGCCGAAAACAAAATGAATAAATGAATGAAACATCCAGTCAGCATGTGATGTTTGCCGTAATCGGGCAACACTGTTCACAACAGTGAGTCTTTGAATGGGTGAGGATGTTAGTTTCCAGAAACAAAAGTTGACAGAGAAAACAGAGGTTTCAAAAATGAATGGAGATCACCAGAGAGGTGTGCGTTCAATTTGCTCCAATCCAGCTCAAAACTGTTCTGTTTGATTTGTAATTGGATTTGGAGTTGTGAATAGTGGAAATGTCAAATGCTACTATGAAACTAAAGTTTAAGCAGCTAATGGAATATAGTGAGTCACATTTCTCACATTAAATTGCTCTGTATTTTGCACTACCTCTGGTAATTTTTGGTTGATATAAATCAACACTTGTCATTTTGCCACTTAAGCACTTGTTATTAATGTACAGTTGAGGGCAAAATTATTAGCCCTCATGTGAAATATTTATTCTTTTTCAAATATTTCTCAAGTGATATTTATTGGAGCAAGAACAGTATTTCCGATAATATTTTTTCTTCTGGAGAAAGTCTTATTAGTTTTATTTCTGGTAGGATGAAAGCAGTTTGTAATAAACAAAATAAAAAAAATGTTAAGGTCAATATTATTAGCCCCCTTAAGCAATTTTTTATTTTTATTTTTGGATTGTCTACAGAACCCTAACTTGCCTAATTGACCTAGTTAAGCCTTTAAATGGCACCTTAAGCTGAAAAATATGTAGTAAAACATTATGTACTGTCATCATGGCAAAGATAAAATAAATCTGTTATTAGAATTAGGTATTTAAAATATTATGTTTAGAAATATGTTAAAGAAATCTTCTTTCCATTAAACAAAACAGAGGAAACAAATATAGAGGGAGGCTAATAATTCAGGAGGGCTAATAATTCTGATTTCAACTGTATATAATGTATCAAGTTTTGTAATAACCATTTTTTCCAGACTTTGGATGAAAGGCATCCATTTAGATTCAGATTTGAACCTTTGAATTGAGATTTTGAGAACACTTGGTGTAAACCATCATATGGGCGAATGCATTCAAACAGCCACAAACGATGATCTACTTGTTACACCTTGTTATGGGACGTATTGTGAAAATGCACAGCAATACATGGATTGTAATGCCATTTATAGTTGCAATAAACATTATTTTCATTTTCTTGCTTTCCTGCTTACTCATAAACTGCACAACATGGGTTCATTCTTTCAATACCACAAAATCTGACCAAAAGTGAAAACAAGAGATGCATTGTGAATGTATATTAATACTAATTGGAAAACAGAAATATGTTTTTGTGATTTGGAAACTTGTGATTGAATCGATGAAAACAAGAAGGAAACATGACCCTAGTTAAAGATGCAGAATTTACAGGCAGCATTGGTTTGGTTTACCATACATTTTAGCATCTCTTTTATAACTTGTTTTGTGTCCCAACCAATGGAAAAATCCACAATCGCCAACAACATCAATTCCAAGTAGCAGATTCCTCTAGAAGAGAAATTTCATTGTTCAAAATTACCTATGCCTGCTGAAAAGTATTAAATATGTTAATGTGGTTCCCACAGATTTCCTAAACTCTTTATTTGGACAAAACATCAACAGTTTGTCTTCTGTTCTACTGGCATGTGTCCCTGTCAGTGTATAACAGGTCATAAATGTTCATTTTAATTGGTCCACTGGTTGCAGAGATGATTACACAAACAGAGAGGATGAACTCAATGACCAGTGACCTCAGCTCAATTCACTTTAAAAATGTAGAAGAAGAAAAAAATAAACTACTGTAACAATTCCAGCACTGTCAAATGTCCAGTGAAATAAACCGGTGACAAACACAAATGTAACAGTTTGAAAGAAAGAAAGGTTTAATCACTAAAGATTCATTAAAATCGACAGTGACAATGAGTTCTGCACAATGATTTCAATGTTATTTGTTAGTGTTTTCTGAAGAATAATGTTTTAATAATTAATGTATAATATCTTTTCACAACAAATATGAAGCAGCGCAGCAGATTTCAACATTAATATTAACGAGAACTATTTCTTGCGCATCAATTGAACATATCAGAACCATTTTAGAAAGTATATTAATCTGGGGTCACCACAGCGGAACGAACTGCCAACCTATCCAGCATATGTTTTACGCAGCGGATGCCCTTCCAGCTGCAACCCATAACTGGGAAACACCCCCACACACTCATTCACACACATACACTACGAACAATTTTAGCTTACCCAATTCACCTATGTCTTTGGACTTGTGGGGGAAACTGGAGCACCCGGAGGAAACCCACGCGAACACAGGAAGAACATGCAAACTCCACACAGAAATGCCAACTGACCCAGCCGGGACTCGACCTAGCGACCTTCTTGCTGTAAGGCGACAGTGCTACCCACTGCACCACCGTGCCGCCGACAAGAGAAGTCATACTGAAAACTCAGCTTAGAAAATCATAAAAATTAATTATTTTATTTAATATTAACATAGAAAAACGTCATCTAATTAGCAATATTTGTATTAATCATTCATTTAATTTCTTTTCGGCTTAGTGCCTTTATTAATTTGGGGTCACCACAGCGGAATGAACCACCAACTTATCCAGCATATGTTTTACGCAGCAGATGTCCTTCCAGCTGCAACCCATCACTGGGAAACATCCACACACACTCATTCACACACATACACTACGGACAATTTAGCTTACCCAATTCACCTATACCGAATGTCTTTGGACTTGTGGGGGAAACCGGAGCACCCGGAGGAAACCCACGTGAGCACAGGGAGAACATGCAAACTCCACAAAGAAATGTCAACTGACCCAGCCGAGGCTCGAACCAGCGACCTTCTTACTGTGAGGCGATTGTGCTACATACTGCGCCACCGCAGTTTAAGTGAGGCCCTTAACAAACAAACAAATTAAAAAGTACCAAATTATATAATTACTTTATCAGTAGCTCTTTATATTTATTAACTGTTTATCTGGTTTTAATTATCTTAATATTTAAGGATTTAAATTTTAAAAATCTAATATTAATATATGTAGTTTTTCCAATCAATTCCATCAATTAGCATTTTACTATTAATCCACTAACACTACTAATACAAAATATTAGTAATAATACTCATTCACTAATAATTCAGAGAAATGTACTGCAGTTTCACTAACAGATCAGAGGTAAACACAAAGGCACTATCTTTCTTTACACAGTCTTCTAGCTGTCTGAATCAATTGCCTTGAAACACCAAAGTCTCCCAGCCGGGGAAGGTCTCTCACAAGCATGGACAACTTTGTGGCTGACAGCCGGAGATGTTTCCCATGAGGTAATGAGCCAGGAAGACAGAATGAAAGGCGATGGATAGAAAGAGGCAGACCAAAAAGAGTAAACAAGTATAAGAGATGGAAATAATAGATGGATGGTGCAGTAAGGATTTTATTTTAACTGTAAGAATTCCCTGATGGATATATGGCTACTCCTGACATGCTACTGGGTTTCTGCATGTGTCAGTTACTATGGAGGAGGCTTATTCTCGGTCTGTAACCCTGTATATAGTCTCTATAGGTTAAACTCAACTGTAGTATCAATATTTATTACAGCATATCAATAGTCTGTTTCTATCAATCTATTAAAATAATAATGCTTTCAATTTTGTTGGATGCTGATATTGATACTGTCCTGATCCTGTCAAAAAACAAGAACAATAAAAATGCTTTTTAAATAAAAAGCCTTTTGAAAACATGATTTTACGTGCTTTTTTAAAGGTACCATAGAACGAAAATCTGGATATTCCTATAGCCAAAGCTGAATAATAAGAGTTCAGTACATGGAAATGATATATTGTGTTTCGCCATTCTCATATAATTCCATTGAGTGTTAAGTGGTAAAGTCTGTTTTAATTTTGTAACATGAAAAATGAAATGTTATGCTTTTATTCTTTGTTCACTCATTGCTACACCTGTACAAAATGTACAAGTCTGGCATCTTCAGATGGGCTTGCCTCGACTCAGATATACAGTGCTCAGCATATATGAGTACACCCCCCACAAATCTCTCATTTAAATGAATATTTTCTATATGATGCTTTACAATATTATATTTGTGCATATGCATTAGTTTAGTCAGTACTGAAGCCAAATCTGGAACTAATCTAACAAAATAACTTACAATAATGGTTAAAAAATGAAAAGGCCAAATTTATGTCATGTTATATGTTATAGAAAAATATTAAATACAATTTTAAAAGATAGCAAAAATCAAGAGAAACAAAAAAAATTAAAGATTTTGTTGAAATGTTGTAGCTTGTAATTTATTCTCCCAATATTTTGCATGAATTTAAATGTATTATCTTTCCATTTCTAAAGATGTTCTGTGACTAAAGTATTATTTTAATAAATCTGTTTTGTTTAAATGCACCAATATATATTACCCATATTCACTGAGAAATGGATAAAAATAGTCATTTTCAAAATGGGGTGTACTCATATATGCTGAGCACTGTATACATACATATATATATATATATATATATATATATATATAT
>CAIGQW010000317.1:6602369-6622311 GCA_903798125.1 Danio choprae | reverse complement strand
TATTTAGCCACGTGTCGTCACACACACATCACACTGTTTTAAGATCGTTTTAAGCCAAAAACAGTGATGGACTGAAAGTTAAATTGCTTTATTTAATTCAAGGGGCTTTTTAATCTTCTCTATTAGTCTATAACATTAATACAACATTGATTGATAATAATAATAATAATAATAATAATAATATTAACAATAATAATAATAATAATAATGGTTGTAGAGGTAAAAAAAAAAAAAGTCCAAACTTAGTAGTAATTAGCTAGCAAGCTAATTATAACTACTATTTCAATTCATTCAGTGACCATTCATACCACCCAATATATTAAACAAGTACTACATCACAATAAAAAACAGGGACAAACTGTTTTCTCTATGTTATATAACTTGTGAATATAAAAAATATAAATGCTAAATAAATAAATGCTTGTTTTTATTTATTTATACATTTCTATTTGAAATGGATCACTGTTTGTAAACTTCACCTTTTAAAAAAAATAATACAAAATTGGAATATAAAACTGAAACGTGCTGATGTTTTTATAACTTCTGGCTGATAGTGAAGTAACAAAAGACCCTTTATATTTTATTAAAACACAACCAGCAACAAAGAGAGAGCCTGAAGTCAAATGGAACTGCACAGTGAATTGTGCGTTTTCTCCTGTCTCTCTCTGCAGTTCACCTCAGAGCACACAAACACAAGCCCTGATGCCCTTCAGCCAAACAGACACAACAGAAGAGGTTTCAGCTGTACTGCAAAACCTCCTGGAGAATATCGACTATAACCTGACACAGGGCTTCCTGCCTCCCACAGGTACCACAAAACAAACATCAATGCTGCCTGAAGATGAAAGCACAAGAAGGCATAAATGGAAAGTAAAATGAAGATGTAATTATATAAAAAATAATAATAATAAAAAAAAAAACTAAGTTAAAAATAGTGTGAATGTGTAAGCGTGTGGAAAACTGAAGCCAGGACAGAAATACACACAGCCTGTTGTTTATAAGATCAACATAGTAAAATCAGTAGAGCAGCTGCTGACAAATGTTGTATATATATACTCAAGCTGAGTATGGAAAAATAAACTTTAAAGGGATAGTTGACCCCAAAAAATAAAAATGTGTCATTATTTACTCACCCTTCACTTGTTCCAAACCTGTTTTTCCCCTTTTGAACACAAAAGTCAGTTTCTAGCTATGTTCCCATCCACCTATTTTTATGTGAATTTTGAAATATTGTATTAAAAATGCTTAATGGAAACTATAAGATGTGCATACATTTTGAAAATGTAAACTGTATGTTTGAAAAGACAAACTTTTTATCCAATAAGAAAAAATATGCATAAACTATTCTTTTATATTCTTTTAATATGAAATATAATGAACTACTTTTAAACTACGTTTAAACTACTTATTTAAATTGAGCTGAAACAACACAATTCTTGAGTTTTTTTTTTTTTTTTTTTTCTTTTTTTTTCCTATTTTTTTTCATTTTGTGGGATTGGGTGGGGGGGTGAAATTTTTTTTTTTTTGTAGGGTACAACTTAATTGTTTTATGTTCAATCCACTTAAATTTGGAAAATCTAATAAATTAACTAAATTCCTTCTTGTTGTACCAACACAAATTGTGTGGAACCCAGCATTTTTTACAGTGCATCAAAATTTCATGTGATTTTTTTTTTTTTACAGATTATGTAATAAAAATAGGTCTGATGAAACATTGTAAATTATCTGAAATGTTGTGTTGGTCAGTCTTCAATTTAATTGTATAGCAATTTTATCCAAAAAAACAATAGATGCAATGAAACCAACAAAATGTCAGTGCTGTGACAAGTTAGTAGAGCAAAGTTTTTGTTTTATTTTCTATTTCTTTTAGATTTTTGGCTCCAGTTGGTCAAAAAAATGATGATTTTGTTCTCTTTGACTTATTGGATGTAAACGGTGCTTTATTTGCAAATGTTTTACACAATATTCCAGTTTTACGCACAAGTTTAATTTGCATCTTTGAATTGAAACATAGCTAGTGGCGACCACTTTCCAACATTCTTCAAAATATATTGTTTCGTGTGTGTTCAACAGAAGAAAGGAAATCTAGGCACATTTTTGTATGGACTATCCCTTTAATTTGACCCCAATACTGCCTAACATAAGACATGGAATGGTGCCTAAATGGCTACCAAACCATATTCAATTATCATCACCATCATCTCTTGTGATGAAATAAAAAATGTTGATATTAACCTACTGTTTACCTTAATGCACACGCATGCACAAAGCAAACCGAGTGAACCGCCCTCTGCTCCTCACAGTCAATCCCCAGACACAAACTGAGCAGTGTGGCATGAATTATTCAATCACTTTCACACGGCTTGAATAACAGATGGCCAGTGGGTTTTTGCCCAGCAAAAGAGCACCACAACATGAACTTATGGGTTAATTAACTGGACATGTGTGCAGTTCATGCAGAAAAGCGACTTAATGCAATGGAAAGTGACATTAAAACCTGTTTTGGATCCTTTGTGGAGAAGGGCCTTCATTCTTCTTGCTAAAACGAACACTTTGGCATCACCGCCATCTTGTGGAGGATGGTTGACTGTGTAGTCTGAATAAATGACAATAGAAGGCAGAATTATACACATTTGTAGCCTTATTTTTATGTCACCAGACATATTTACTCACCATCGCGGTGTTTTAGACCCGTGTGATTTCGTACAGAAATGTAGCCTACATTTCCGTCTCTTCCATATGTGACCACACTTGGTAACCACCAAAAAATTACAAAACACATCATTAATTTAGCTATAAAAGTTGCACTTACGACACGAAGCTGTATTATAGCGTTGTGAAAGGAACACACCGAAAAATGTATTTACTAATATTCTTTCAAATCAGCGCGCTATCAACGTGAAAAATGCTTTACCGACTGACTTCGAGATAGTTGAACCTAATCGATTAATCCGAATCACGTGTGAATCATCCGGTTTATGTAAAAGAAACGGCTCAATAAAACAATCTTACTTTTTAAAATAAGATCAAGACTTGTTGACAGTATGTATTGTACATTAATATTAAATGTAGCAGCAAAACCAAGGTCGTATGTTTTAATAATATAATTTTCACTTAATTAAGTGGTAATTTGGAGAAATGCTGTTTGTTAGTTACTTTGATTGGTAAACAAATTGGACTAAAACCAGACAAAAGACTAATGAAACATTACATTTTGAAATAACCGTTTTCTGTTTAAATATATTAAATTGTAATCATGTGACAGCACGGGATAAATGTTCATAACCTTAATATTCAACAGCCACAGTTCATATGAACCTTCAGAAATCATTTTAAAAGCTGTTTGAAAATATCTTTTTTTATATATAATGTATTTTTCTTTGTTACCTCTTCAAAATTAACTCATCATCCTTACTGAACACATCATATATTAGCTTGACAAGTAATATTTAGCAACACTTTAAGTGACAGGCATGAAAGAGGACTTTTTGTTTTTATTTCAGCACTTTAATTCACCCAGTTCTATTTGAGACATTACTCTGCTCAAATGAATTGATTACAAGGAAAATTAATGAAAAGAAGAAAAAACAAGTCTTAATTTCAAAAGTTCAGTCGCTCATTGTATAGGCTTGTGAGTGTTAAGAGGGTTCAGAAATGCACTGAAAAATTAATGCCAAGCTGAAAGAAAGACAACTAAAATAACAAACACAATCCAGAAATGCAATACTGGTGTATGAGAGATGCACCAACAAACAAAATACCTGAAAATCTTCTTTACAATATGAAATGGCAGATTTCAACACAAATATAACTTGATAAATGAATAGTGTGCTGACCAGTTGACCATCATGGCCAGTAATGTAACTCCGGTTAATTACATTTTTACCTATTAAAACACCTGCATGATACCATGTTATTTTGGTACGTTAATGCATGCTTTGCATTGTATAGAAATCTCTATACATTTAGTCTGAATGTCAAAACAAGTAAACCTTCTACCGAAGCAGAGATTTAACACAGCGCTATTACAAGTACACACAAAAAAAGACACATACAGTCTTACTTTCTCATTTTAGTGGTGAAAAACAAACTGATAACCCGTTACTTAGGCTATGTTGGCACACAGTAGAACAGTGTAGTCATATAAAGATTAATGAATGAACAGGAAATGGAGAAAAGAGAAGAAATCATAAACAACCAAAACAAGTAAGCTAATAAAAATAAACTTCTGGGTAAAACGATTTCTAATATACAAGTGGATCTTGTAAAAAAGCAGTTAAAACTCTGTGCGCCACTGTCAAACTTAAGGTTTTCCTACAGATTTCTTAAGGTTGGCAGACAGCAGTAGGATTTATACGTCTCTAAGCTTTTTATTCTTATTTTTTCCCATTCGGCCTGCCACTAGCGTTGTCCTAAATTCCATCTGGTCATTCTCCTTGCAGAATCTGAAGCTTGTATTGGGCCAGACAGCGGAGTTGTGTTTGGTGCCTCTGGTGGTCACACAGCAGTATAGCAGCGGTTCTCAAACAGATTTTCAATGACGGAGCTGTCTGCTAACGTGGACACATCACCCAGATCCCGCTCATTACACGCTATCTTCCGGAGGACGCGACGCATGATCTTACCTTGGGGGGGAAAAAAAACAAACAAACTAAAAAAAGTACACTTTTGTGTGAGTTAAATTTAATTATTTAGCAGACGCTTTTATCAAAAGAACAATAGAAGCAATAACACTAACACAAGAGCAACAAAAGGTCAGCTCTGTGACAAGAGTAGAGCAGTATATATAGCAAGGTCTTTGTTTTAATAAATGGAGAAAAGATAAATGAAGATAAAATAGAAACAATAGGATGTGCTAGCTTTGGGCCCTGTCCACATGAACACGGGTATTAATAAAGTGTGGTTTCGCTGTTTGTCCACATGAAAACGGAGTATCAGGTGACTGAAACCACAACTTTTTGAAAACAGTGTGGTCGTATGGACACTTCAAACAGAGTTTTCGCCTCATGACATCAGCTTGTGTGCTGTTTTCTCCTTTCTGATTGGTCAACACCAAAAACGGAGGACGCATATTTTGCATGTTTGCAGCAAACGCATCACATATTCCGCATTGCTCGATTATGTTTGCATTTACTTGTATGCAATTTACTCGCAAAAACACTTAATTCCCCATTTGGTGTCAACCCAGCATAAAAGTATCATTATCGCCACCTGTTGGTTCGGCGTGCGCTTAACATGCATCATGTTTTGGAATTTTCATGTAGACAAAGATTTTTAAACTAAAGCGGGAAAACAGTTTTTAAAATACCCGTGTTTGTGTGAACATGGCCTTAGAGTAAAAAAAAACATCTTTACCAATTTCTTGAAAAATTGTATTCAAAGCATTGATGTTTGCCTTCAAAATAATCTCTGCCTACGTACAACGCGAGCTGGAAATTGCTGAACCAAAGCTATCATAGACATTAAAACTTTCTCTGAATAAACCCCCCCCCCCAAAAAAACAAACTTAACGATACGGGTCAACACAGTACAATATAGTATGATTCGGTGCGGGTCATACTATATGGCGTTTCCACTGCCAACCATACCCATACTTGGTAGGGGTGGTGTACGACAGAAGGTTTCATTCAAAGCCAGTACAGATACAGGTCATTCACATATTGCATCCTCTGCACTATCAAGTTCATTATTTCAAATGTAGATGTGCGGCAAACACAAATACAGAGAGGAAGCGGTACCCCTCGTTTTTTTGTTTTTTTTTCCCACACATTTTAACGCGACATGTCAATGGCCTCATAAACAATAATAGAGGACATACAGCAGATTCTCTTCTTGCTTATTGGCATGTGGCTATTTGTCACAAGAATAGACAGGATTTGTTTGAGCATGGTTCACTGCTGTGCCCTGTCATCTCATTATTACAGTATTGTGGTTTGGCTATGTATTTTAAAATGCCGCTTTCTGTGCTGTCATTCACCTTATGCAAGTGACCGATTCTCTGTAGACCAATAGCATTCAACAGAGAGTCAAGCTCTGCATTTTTGGTATCTTTGACAGTGGAAATGGAAACAAACACCGTACTGTACCGATCAGTGGAAATAAGGAGGGGAGAGAAAAAAAAAAAAAAGTCCTATAATACCTGATCTGGTTTTGGGAAGGCCAGGGGCGTTCTGAATGTAGTCAGGTGTAGCAATGGCACCAATCTTCTCTCTCACTGTTGATCAAATTTAAATGATACATTTTAGAAGTCATGATCACATTATTTATTTATATTATCTACTTGCATGCATTTGGATACCTGATTGATAAGTTTAAACTTTTAGAGCAAGTAATAGGACTTTATGGTCATTTTTGCTATTAATTCATTAATGATTTTAATAAATAAATGTATAAACACCTTTTATATTGTTAATAATACCTAAAGATTAATATCCACTAGACTAAAGCAATTTAAGTTTGTTACTTATTTACAGCAGGCTTTTTAAAGAACATTTATTAATTATTGATATTAGTTTTTAAAAATATAATGTGATAATATGACTTTAGGGAAATCTATTCCCTTTATTTATCTTTTTTCAGCAGGATTATCAGTATATAAAAAAACAACAACAAAAACCCTGACCAAAATCTAATGATCTCAGAAGAAGTAAATAAATAAATATATAGTTACTGTTATGATACCTCTGAGAAATCTTTTATTAAGTTTGACATATTACTTCAATTATTTCAATGTATAGAAGACAGCAGTTTAAACTTTTTAACTATAAATCATAGCCTTCAAATGGAATAATATATGATGCCCAAATGACTCCAACTACTCCATCAAACACACAAACCTTGCTTCTTAAGCTCTGCCTCCAGCTTCTGGTTGTAGTTGATTCCGTCATTAAGGGTGACAAAACAGTAGAGACTCTCGCCTTTGACAGGGTGAGGCCTTCCCACAACTGCTGCCTCCGCCACGGCTGCATGTTCCACCAGAGCCGACTCCACCTCTGCAGTGCTCAGTAAGTGTCCTGAATCAAACAAATTCACCACATTGCATTTTACTCTGCTGCTGCTACTTTTAAGTAGGCTACTTCAATACTGTGTAAATCTCTAGAGTACTATCAGTAAAGAGGCTAATGTTTGGAACTCGTGGCCTGGATTTCATCATTTTAGCTTTGCTTTGAAACTCATTCATTTGGATTGTTTCAACATCTGTGTGTCCACGCCACTCGTTCTCTGGGGAAATTACAAAACAGGAGAACTTTTCTGTTGAAATGTACAGATGTCGTCATCCTCTTCTCACCAGAAACATTCAGCATGTCATCTATTCGTCCAGTGATCCAGTAGTAGCCGTCTTTATCTCTGCGACAACCTGGAGAAACATATTACACGGTTATGCTTCATGCTATTACTGGATGCTCATTTGAAATAAACAGTCTAGAACTCCATGGAACATCTGACTGAAGGCTGTTTTGAATGTTTTAAAAATATTCTAAATGTTTTTTCCCAAACATTTGTGGCATTTTTGTAACATTTCTTGGCCTGTTTGCAATGAAAATATACACATACAATACTGTCAAATTTGTTTTACTTTTCTGACCTTTTGAACCATTTGGCTTTATAACCTGTAGGGGACATACTCTTATTTCCTCTCCAAATGCACCAGACACTTTCTTATAAATGCTCCATGTTTCTGAAAAAACATTGTGCAATTCTGAGTGTGCTTCATGCAGGTGAGTGGGCTTGACAAACCACCTGTAGGAGACATAGTCTTTCATTTTGTGTGTGTGTGTGTAATATATATATATATATTTGTGTACGAGTTTATGTGCATATATGTAAAATAAAAAAATAAAAATGCTGCTAAACTAGCTTAGACTTGTCAAAAGCATTTATATATTGCTTCTCTCTTCTTTTATCCTCGTTTGCTAATCACTTTGGATATAAAATGCGTTAAATTAAAAGTTTTTATGTAAAATGTAAATAATTTAGGGCCTCACTGTGGCGCAGTGGTTAGCACGATTGCCTCACAGCAAGAAGGTCGCTGGTTCGAGCCTTGGCATTTCTGTGTGGAGTTTGCATGTTCTCCCCGTGTTGGCGTGGGTTTCCTCCGGGTGCTCCGGTTTCCCCCACAGTCCAAAGACATGCGGTATAGGTGAATTGGGTAAGCTAAATTGTCCATAGTGGATGTGTGTGAATGGGTGTGTATGGATGTTTCCCAGTGATGGGTTGCAGCTGGAAGGGCATCCGCTGTGTAAAACATATGCTGGATAAGTTGGCAGTTCATTCCGCTGCGGCGACCCCAGATTAATAAAGGGACTAAGCCGAAAAGAAAATGAATGAATGAATGTAAATAATTTTTATGTAAGACTAAGAGACACTTGTGTGTTATGTGTGTTTACCACATAAAAATATAAAGCCTACTATCTCTACAATTCATAGACAATGATGCACGGAAATATGCACGAAATCTGCATGCTCTTCTGAATTTTGCTGCATTAGCTTTATTAAATTCTGAAACCCCAGAAATCACAAAATCCTAAAAGAGACTTGTAAAACAAAACGCAGCTCAAATTACCGTCTCCAGTCACATAATATCCAGGAAATTTCTTGAAGTAGGTGGTCTCAAATCTCAGATGGTTCCTGTACACAGTTCTCATCACACCTGGCCACGGCTGTTTAAACACCTGAGGAAGAGAAGAGTTTATTTTGTGGTAAACTAATGATAAATTAAGACAAAAAAAAAAAAATCATATAATTTTGCTAAAAATATGAAAAGTATACCAGATAGCCTTCACTTGGTCCTTCAAGTTCTTCTCCTGACTCGTTCAGAATAGCAGGTACAACCCCAAAAAAAGGAAATGTCTGCAAAATTAAAACAATAAGTTAGTAAGTGATTCTACCACATTAATCTGAGATTGTCACTACAGATGTGGGATATAAACATAATATCAAAATTATAGTTTTAATAATGTAAGAGCTGATATTATCTAGGGCAAATTATTCAGTCACTCTGCAAAACAAACACATCTTGAGAATCCAAAAGCATTGAGTATGTGAAGTTATTTATTTTTTAAATAGATACAATTTTAAAATATAGTTTTAAATAGAATATAATGTAGTGCAATAAAAACAAAAGCAAAAAAGGTTTTTCCGAATATCTGTACAAATTGCAAATGTGATTTTGATTTTATATAAAACAAATAAAAATGAATTTAATATGAAGTGATTTAACACAATATTTTCTAGTTTCACCACTTATTTTAGTATTTTTAAATATTTGGTTGTTTCCCACTAATTTGTATACGTGTATAAAAGATAGATTTGCTTCTTTTCACAGCCACAAAAACTCATACTTATTTTTGCGTTTTGTGTATGCATTGGAAGTTCAAGTGTGACAAAAATCAAAAGCATCAAATCAGCATTTCTAAATGATTATGTAACTTTGAAAACTGGAGTAAAGACTCTGAAAATTGTAGCTTTGATTCACTTGAATAAATTACATGTAAAATATTAAATAAAAGGGCAACACGGTGGCTCAGTGGTTAGTACTGTCGCCTCACAACAAGAAGGTCACCGCTTTGAATCCTTGCTGGGTCACTTGGCATGACTGTGTGGAGTTTGCATGTTCTCCCCGTGTTTGCGTGAGTTTCCTCTGGGTGCTCCGGTTTCCCCCACAGTCCAAAGACATGCAGTATAGGTGAACTGAAACACTAAATTGGCCGTAGTGATTGTGTGTGAATGTGTGTATGGATGTTTCCCAGTACTGGGTTGCAGCTGGAAGGGCATCTGCTGTGCAAAACATACGCAAAAAAAGTTGGCGGTTCATTCCGCTGTGGCAACCCCTGATGAATAAAGGGACTAAGCCGAAGGAAAATGAATGAATGAAGGAATATTAAATAAAGTTGTGTAATTATAATATTTCACAATCATACTTTACTGTATATTTCATCAAATAATTCCAGGCTTGGTAAGAACAAGAGAAAACTTTCAAAACAATTCCACCAACCTCAAACTTTTGCAAAGCATTTTACATGCAACGCTACACTTTACCATTTATTCCTAACCCCAGTGTTAACCCCACTTACAGCAGAGCCAGGCTTCATTGGCGTAGCGGCTGGCAGTGGCGTCATCACATGCCCACCCTAAACAAAACACAAACAAAAGACAAGTGACTTTACAGCAGACAGGATGAGCAGCGTGACCATTCCTGCTCTGACTGGATCTTTCTCTTATAATATAGACCGTACCGTCTCGGTCTGCCAGAATGTGTCCACCACTGGACATCTCTTCTCGCCAACTACATTATAGTACCACTGCCAGGCTTCAGGGTTTATAGGTTCACCGACTGTCCCCAAAATCTTCAGGGAGGTTCGCTTATATCTGACAACACAAAATACAATAGTCAAAAGTTAGAACAGTACGGTATGGTACGCTTTTTTTAAATACACAGACGAGACATGATAACCTAACAACATATGAGCCATGGTCGACCAGAGCTCAAACAAATCTTGTCTTCTTGTGACAAGCAGCCACATGCCAAGAATTTAAGCTTACATCCTTTTAGAAAGACAAAAATGTGAGAGTGAAGCACAAAAAAAAACAAACAAACAAACAAACATGCAAGCAAACAATTCTTTTAGCAACTTAAAACACAAATAAACTGACAAAATTACTTTTTAACAAGAGGTTACAGGTGCTGGTGAAGAATAAAAGATACCCAGAGGTTTGTATTGATTGTAGAAATTTTGTTTTTAACAAATAGGCCTATATGCATGTTTGAGTCATTTTCATGTAAATGGTAACATTTCGAAAGACTTTAAAGGTCTGCATGTGTTCATATAGGCTTTCACTCATTCATTCATTTTCATTTCGGCTTAGTCCCTTTATTAATCTGGGGTCGCCACAGCGGAATGAACCGCCAACTTATCCAGCATATGTTTTACGCAGCGGATGCCCTTCCAGCTGCAACCCATCTCTGGGAAACATCCATACACACCCATTCACACTCATACACTACGGACAATTTTAGCTTACCCAATTCACCTGTACCGCATGTCTTTGGACTTGTGGGGGAAACCGGAGCACCCGGAGGAAACCCACACCAACACAGGGAGAACATGCAAACTCCACACAGAAAGGCCAACTGACCCATCATATAGGCTTTGTTTTATTTTATTATTTATATAGGCTATACAATTACAAACATTCAGTAATTCGCAAATATCACAGAACTGCAGCCATCATAAAATCCTGTTCATAGAAAGGTAAGTAACTAACATTTATACACAAGTATTTATGTATCTAAAGCATACTTTTGTGAGTGCTTCTCATGTGAAGGACCCTTATAGCTTTACTTTTGAGAATTACCTCAACCACAGCTTTCTGTCGTACACCATGCCTACCCAAAGGCAGCAGAGACACAAGCCTCATAAAGGTGACCCGTACCGAACCGCTAAGTGGAAATGAGGCATAAGTTGAATGAAGAAAAAGAAAACAAAAAACAAAAGAGAGAGAGAAAAAAAAAACAAACACGCACACACGAACGAACGAAGGAACAGTTCACTCTAAAATGAACCATTTACTCAGACTGGTTCCAAACCTTTATGATTTTCTCTCTTTTGTTGAACACAAAGATATTTTAAAGACAGCTGGAAACCAGTAACCATTAACATCTATAGTAGGAAAAACAAATACTATGTAAGTCAATGGTTACCCATTTTCAACCTCTTTCAAAATATTATCTTTTGTGTTCAACAGAAGAAAGAAACTCAAACAGGTTTGTGACAAGTGAAGGGTCAGTAAATGATGACAATTTGAATTTTTGGGTGAACTATTGCTTTAAACGACAGCAATTAACTAAATAAGATGAATAGGTTGTGTCTAAGCATGGACCAAAAAAGTTCCACACTTCCTTATTATTTTTATAATTTACAACATTTTACAAATGTTGAAGTATGTAAACCGAGTAGATGTTTATATTGGTACTGTATGAGGGATGTATAGTGATAGTGCAGGTCAGAAACTGGCACACACTGGCATCAATTGCACTCACTAGTGTACAGTGAATAGATTTATAAATGGTGCTCTGTTAGCAGACTTTGTAAGCCAACAGAGTGCATGAGAGAATACAGAGGCAATTCATTAACAGAGAAATGTATACAGTCAAGTTTAATATGGTTGTTTTTTTAGTGTTACTTGGAAATGAGAGAAAGTGTCCTATGACAGATAACATAACAATGGACAATATATTACTCTTTACCTCTCTTAATATTTAACGTGTTTTGTCATATAAAAGACCAATTTCCAAAAGATTGAAAATTATAATAATAAAAAAGGAGTTTGTAAATGAGAGTAAAAAATACATGAAAGTGTATATTTAAAAAGACAAGTTATGTTTTAAGTTCTTTAAAGACAGAGCCCAAACTCACTTTTGAACGGGATCACTGCCATACTTCATTAGGAGCCGGATGGCAGTGGGTGCCGTGTAGAACTTCGAGACGTGATATTTATCAACAATCTCCCACATTCGGCTCACATCTGGGTACGTTGGAAGACCCTCAAACTAGAGACAGAAAATGAAAAATGCTTATTCATTTACAACAACAAATTCCAATGTAGATGAGTCAATATACTTTTAATTACACAACGAAAGTGACAACAGAGCAAAATCAGACACACATAATATATATCAGGATGCTCCCCTTACCAATACGCTAGTCGCACCATTGGCCAAGGGCCCATACGTGATGTACGAGTGCCCAGTGATCCAGCCAATGTCAGCGGTGCACCAGTAAACATCATCAGAGTGATAATCAAACACCATCTTAAAGGTGGCAGCGGTGTACAGCATGTATCCGCTTACTGTGTGCAATACACCCTAGTCCAGTGACAGAGCATGAGGAACAAATAAGAAACATAAATGAAAAGCAAATATTGCACAGTTCAAAGAGTACTTGTATGGAAGAAAATAAATGAAATATGTACTTAAATTGCACACACACGATGTATGGATCAGCTCAAATGTCAACTAAATCCGCTGCTTCAAACAAATCTTCCATCCACACCTATAATTTTTTCTGATATAGATCCCTACAGTACACTCAATCAGTCACAATCATTAATTCTTTGTTTTAATCGTTATATTAGGTGATCCTTTGTTTTTAAAAGCAGACTACAAATCTATGACAACATTCAATAATAAGCTGATCGTATCCTGCTTTTAAAATCAACATTTATGTATAAAGCAAAGTTTGGTCTTGCCCAGATTAGCCAACATTGTCTTAATGAAGTGAACACATCCCAATAGTTCATTAATGGCTATTATATTAAATAAAAGTCTTTTAATTAAAACAGAGCAAAACGCTGCTAAGATTTATCAATGAATTCAATACATCAAGAAATACACTTTTACAAAACTGACACCAGATTTTGGACAAAATGCTTACATTTTAGGGACAATTTAGGAATTATCGGTTTATCTCTACTTGAGGCGACTGTATTTTTTTGTAGTTAGACATCCCCATTGGGAGAAGTCGCTCGTACAGTGTGAAAGTAACGTACGGTCCACAAGGTCCCCATATTTTTTTTATAATTATTTTTGTTTTTCTGTTTTTTTTTATTTTTATTTAATGGATAGAACAGTATTGACAGGAAATCGTGGGGAGCAGAGAGAGGGGAAAGATTGGTAAAGGAGCTCGAGCTGGGAATCGAACTAGGGTCGCCATGAACACCTCAGAGCTATATGTCGACGCAGTAACCACTAGGCTATTGGTGCCGACTCCCCATCATTTTGTTTGTTTAATTGGTTCAAAGACATTAGTCATGGATATACTTCCAGAGCTGTTGTTGTCTGGAGGAAGTACCTTAGGTTTTCCAGTAGAGCCGCTGGTGTAGAGGATGAAGAGCGGGTCTTCTGAATCACACCAGACAGGCTCACACTCCTCTGACGCTCCATCAATCAGAGAATGCCAACACATATCGACCTCTGGATTCCACGGCACCTGCACCAATCACAGCACAGACAGTGTTCAGATTAAATCAGCTTGTGTGAATTGCGCTTACTCCTGCTAGAGAAGCTTGTTATCAATTCAGCCTGAGAAGATAGTAAATGATATGAAAATAATGCTGGTTTAAAGAGAACTAATGCTGCTTTCAAATCAAGGGAAGTTTGTAAATTGTAAAGTCTGTTCAAGTGTTTTGTTGTTGATTTTTTAAGAGTAGTAGTGCATCTATTCATCTATTGAATGTAGATTATAATTTTTATACTGCCACAGAGGATGAAATGAAATGTAGTTTGGTAAGCCATCGTATTGTAAACTGGCTAAATGAGTAATGCTTTCTGGCAAGGTTTGTTTTTTTTAACCATGACACAATCATCTATAAAAAGTAATTCCATTTACTTCCTCATTTACAAGCATCGTCTTCCAGAGCAAACTTCAAGAACAGGAATCACACTCCACACACATAACCAGGTACGTTATATTTTAGCAGCTTATTATTTAATTTGATTAAAAATGCCATTTTTTAATTAATAATAGTTTAAATTATTTTTATATGTATTTTTTATTAATTCATAAAAAAGTCATTTATCAATTTTAGTTTAAATTTTAGCAATATTGTTATATTTTTTGTTATTTATGTTAGTTATTTTCTGATTAGTTCCAATTTTTTTTATATTTCATTACTTCAAATTCATTTTTTACTTTAGTTTTCTAGCTTATTCTAGCTAATTTATAGCTTCACTCATTCATTTTCATTTCAGCTTAGTCCCTTTATTAATCCTGGGTCGCCACAGCGGAATGAACCGCCAACTTATCCAGCATATGTTTTACGCAGCGGATGCCCTTCCAGCCGCAACCCATCACTGGGAAACATCCATACACACTCATCCACACACATACACTATGGACAATTTAGCTTACCCAATTCACCTATACCGCATGTCTTTGGATTTGTGGGTGAAACAGGAGCACCCGGAGGAAACCCACGCCAACACGGGGAGAACATGCAAACTCCACACAGAAACGCCAACTGACCCAGCCGAGGCTCAAACCAGCGACCTTCTTGCTGTGAGGCGATTGTGCTACTCACTGCGCCACCGCGTCATCTAATTTATAGCTTAGTTGACAATATTTTTAATAATTAAATTTTACCTTTATTTTAATGAGAATACATAGAATATGTAATTCAGTGCTGTTGCATTAGAACATGTAGACAACATTACAGATAAATAAACTATTTTTACTACTATAAATCTTGTTTTTTCTTTTAAAAAATGTCTTTACCTAAAAGTAAATACAAAATCTGTTTTAAACCCCCTAGTCAATACGTGCCACAAACATCCCCTGTGAATTACAAAGAATATTTCCTTCATAATGGTAAGTCATTGGGGATCCAACATTAATTTCTCTCAAATATAAACATTTCATAATGACTTGAAAGCAGCAAGAGATGAAATGAAAAGAGTTGTATGCCAATAATGCAAGTGATACATTATTTACAAGCTCATGTTGGCATTTACTTCGATCTAACATATTCAATTCATTCAGTTCAGTCACCAAACTGAATGCAGCACAGAAGCCTGCCTGCTTTAGGCATTTCAGAACTGAAAGAGAAAGCGTCTGAAAAGATCAGGTTTGGTTAATAACACAAAAAACACAAGACAAAGAGAGGCATAAACACAACATTCACGTCTAAAGATCTACTTTTCATGCAGTTTGGAGACTGAGGGAGAACTATATGCGAGCTTGGAGTTCATTTAAAGGGACAGCCCATTTAAAAATATTTTAATTTACTCACTCAAGTGATACCAAGAGTTTCTTTTCTTTCTGTTGAACTCAAACGAAGACATTTTGAAGAAAGCTGAAAACCAGAAAACACTGACTTCCATAGTAGGAAATACAAACACTATGGGAGTCAATGGTTACAGGTTTACAACACTTTTCAAAATATATTCTTTTGTGTTTAAAAGGAAACTCAAAGGCTTAAAACAAGCAAATGGTGAGTAAATGATGACAATGTTCATTTTTGAGTGAACTATCCCTTTAAGTGATGAAAGCATTAACACAGAGCTCATAGAAGAGAGTTGGTGTTTGACTACACAGAGAGAACGGTCAAATCCATTAGACAGTCTGAACGGAAAAGGTTTCTGCTAAACAGGAGAGAACTATTACAGTCTAGTCACTACTGTGATGGAGCTTCCCAGATACATTTGTAATGAAATCGTGCTCTAGTGCAGTGTTTCCCAACCCTGTTCCTGAAGGCACATCATCAGTACACATTTTCAGCCCCTCCCTAATCAAACACACCTGAATCAACTCATCAGAACATTAGAAGAGACTCCAAAAATGAATCAAATGAAAAGGTCAGGTAAGGGAGACATCCAAAATATGTACTGTTGGTGTGCCTCCAGGAACAGGGTTGGGGAAACACTGCTCTAGAGGAGCAATAAAGCTTATGCAAGGAAATCGTTTAGAAAATGTACACAAGGAAACACTAGTCATTTAACGGAGATGTGAATGTTGGTACATTTATAGGCACAGTAAAGGGTTCAGTGGTAATGACTAGATTATATTGAAACACTTCATATTAACCTTCAACAAACATTATGATGCTGAACAGATGAGTTGTTGATATTTTTTAATCATATTTGATTGTAGTGAAATATCAGATCACTGTTCAGCATTTTATAATGTTATTGAACGTTTTTTTTGAATTGTTACTAAAACCAGTCCTACACAATGAAAGCCTGTTTCCACTTTAGAGGAAAAACTTTGAGAAATGTTAAAATAAGACTCTAAAAGTGTGTGATTATTATGATTTTTCCCCCTAAAAACATTTTTATTAAAAAAAAAAGATTTTATTAATCAATCAGGTGACAGAAAAAAAAAAGATTTTACCAATTTCTATTTTTTAAATAAATTATGTTCTTGTGAACTTTCTATTCATCAATGAACACAATTTATAATATTTCATGATGCTGTTGTTTTTACATATTTTAATTAAATAAAGCCTTGATTAGAAAGAATTTTTCTACAAAACAAAAACATCTAACCCAGTGAATTGTTGTCTGTAAAGTTGCAAAAAACAATGTCACAGTTAAAAAGATATATACCAAGTATATGAAGTTGAGTTAGTCACAATTATGAGACATAATGTCCAATTGTGATACACAGTTACAATTGAGAGATATAAACTTGTTCATTTTTGTTACTCAGTGGAGAAAACAGGCTTCCACAATAAACTAACACCACAGGCATTCTACAGTCAGAATTAACACTCATAAGACTGCCAACTGGATTATTTTCGTGAAGAAAATTCTTAACTTTTCGACTTAAAGTCGTCCTAAAGGGCCATGTAAGACTTTTCATTTATGAATTGCTTTCAATTGCCAACGTGAACAACTTGTAATGTAACTCAAAAAAATAAATGAGACCCTGGCCAACTTTCTAGATTGCGTCTAAAAGCTTTTAAATTGATTTACATCTGAGGGACTTTGTGAAATTCAAACTATTTATAATCAGATGCTTTTTTCTTAACTGCCGTTTTCCCATCACTGCCAAATTATGTGTATCTACAGTATATTGTTATTATGAGGAAAGTGTGTGCAAAAATAAAAATTAATGAAACTGCTTTGAATAATAACACAAACTACACCATGTTATCTATAAATATTATGTTTTGTGTGTATTTGGGACAATTTGCCTAGAAAATATTAACTACCCACTATACCTATTTTGACTGTTTCGACCTCCTGAATCTTACAATCTGCTTCAATTAAGTCAAATTTTTGTATTTTTGTGCATGTTTGCTATACTAAGTTAAATAAATATTTAACTGTAACATTTTCTGCATTACTTGTAATTTTAGTAATAATATATAGGTCTGTCCCAATGTTAACTCTGTTACATCGATTATAAAAAGGCATCATAATCTTTATAAAACTGATTTAAAAAAAAAAAGTGCAGGACTTGCTTAAAAGTGATGTCACTTCCTCTGACTGGAACTCTGGAAGGCATTAAGGCATGTCATTATTCTTCTCTCATTCATTTTGTAACAGTAGGATACACCAGTAGTAGATTAATTATGTCAACTCGGTTACAGTGATATTTCAGTGAACTTCTTATTGACTTTTTAAAAACAACAGTATGATAAAAATGCATAAAAATCTGTTTAAGATTTTGGCATCTGGTTTGAGGTTAGCGCCTTGAGCTAAAACACAAAAAGTTTGAAAAAAAAAAAAAAAAAAAAAAAAAAATCTGTTACTGTCAACTTTGAAAAGTTGAACAATAATTTAATCAGCAATTAGTAGCAGAATCAAATACGCCCTATCACATCGAAGCATTTTGCATCATTTTACATTAATAATTGATTCGGTTTACTGTAAATTATACATTTGTTATGTTTTATTATATCATTCTAGTTTAAAATGGAATGTACCACAATTCTGGAATGAGTCATGTACACTATTGCAAGTTGCTTACTTCAGCTTCCATTAATGGCCACCAATTTACCTCTACTTACAGACCTTTTGAATACATCATCTGTGGTCTGCTGTTAATTACATCATTTCTAGTAATTGCTCGGCTTGTGTTTAAAATAGAAGAAATGAACAGTTTATTTTAAAAAATGCATTTGCTTGCTTTTACAAAATGTGTTCTATGTCTGTCATGCACTAGGAAAACTAGAAGTTGTTAATAAGCCCAAATATGCCTTGAATTAATAGCTTAAATGCCAAGTCTGATGAGTGCGTAAATGGTGAATTGCATTTGCAAAAGCAAACACACAGAGTGACACACACACAACAGTGTAAAAAACAGCGTTGTGTGAAAAGGTGAGGGTTGTGCTAAAGTTCTCAAACCATCCCCAAGAGAACGAGAAAGAGAGCAGACGAACTGGTGTTAATCAGAAAAACAAAAACACAAAGGAGACATGAAATACCTGTGGAGGGGGACGGACCTTCCTTACTCTTTCTTTCTGTTTCTCCTGCTAAAGGGGGTTAATGGAGAGGTTACTCACACCGAAAGAAAAGGAGGACACAGAAATGGACTCACACTGAAGGGGGGATAAATGCCAAAGATCTTTTGGATTAAGGTCACATTGACAACGTTAAAATTAAAATGGGTCAGCTTGCATTAATGAATGTCACACATAATACGTTGAACGTTTCAAAGGTCTTTAGCACAACAGCTCAAAGAAATCATGCCAGACCTTTATGAATTTACAACAGTGATGCAAAGCCTTTGTTAAATAACCAGGGATATCTGTAAAGTATGGGGCAATGAAAGAGACTAAACACTGCAGATGTACAGGACAAGTGTTAACATTAAAAAGATTAGAATGAAAGGGATAACGCAGTCGTTTGATCTGAATCTGTTCCCACTTCTCTCTCCAGCTCTCCATTGATTCAGGTGTTGTAGTATTGTGCATGAAACATTATGGATTTCATAACCAGAGAGTGAGGCTTCTTATTAACTTTTATTACAAAGTCAACAAAAAGATTTGTTTAAACCTTAGAATGGTGTCGAAATTGTGGCCTAGTGGTTACTGCATGTGTTCATGAGAGAGTTCTGAAGCTGGTAATTCAATCTTTTCATGTAATCACTGTTTACTATAACATTAGGAGTAGTTATTGAGTAAATTAATATTTAAGTCAATTTTTTTTTTTAAATATGCATTTTTGTTTGTTTTTAACGATTAAATGTAACTAACACATACAAAAAAGTTTGTGATTACATAATATGTGCGTGCACTATATATATTATGTTTATACACTTTATACAAATTACTTCTTATATTTATATTATATATAATTTAATATCTAAATATGAATAAACATTTATTATATACGCATACAAATGGATGTGTGTGTGTGTATATATACACACACACACACACACACACACACACACACACACACACACACACACACACACACACACATCATAAATACACA
>CAIGQW010000317.1:6583201-6601969 GCA_903798125.1 Danio choprae | reverse complement strand
CACACACATCATAAATACACATAATACATAGAAAATTATTACGTAAATGCAAACTTTTATTTTGAATGTGATTAGACGCGATTAATCATTTAACAGTGCTAACATATTTTCAATAATTCTTTGAACTACTATGAACATATTTTGGGGTCAGTATAAAATACTGTTGTATTTTTTTTTAATGTTTTAATTAGTATTTTTAAAAATGTAAACAAATTTGTCTTTTTTCATTTTATTTATAATGTCTGGAGGATCATGCAACACTGATTACTGAACAAATGACTGCAGAAAACGCAGCTCTGACACCACAGAAATAAATTATAATTGAATACATTTTAATGAAAAAAAATTAAATGTATTAGCAGGAAACTGTGATTTTAAACGTATTATTTTATTATTATTTGAATTATTATTTTATTGATAAAATTGAAAAACAAGACAATCTTGTTCAAAACCATTGGTGTACCAAATAATATAAATGGATGTATTGCTGATACTGAGATTTATTGATAAAGAGTGTCCTGTGGTTGAGATTATTATGAGCTTGAGACCAGATGGATCAATTTACAAACACCTGTAGCAATGTGGAGACGACTATAAGAGTAAGAAACAAATTGAGATGAAAAAAAACAAAAACAAAAAATGTGAGGCCTGTTAGCTGTTCGGCTGTGGTGCAGAGCTTCAGCTTTTACCTGTAGGTCGGGACAGGCTCGTTTTGCTGGGGGCGACAGTGAGCCGGACGACGCCTCATCCTCCTTGGTGAGGTGTTTTAGCATTATACATTTCTCCACTGGGAAAGACCTGACAATCAAAGACATTTGAGAAGATGATTGAACATCATTTTGGGTGTCCATTAGTTCAACAAAATGTTATACAAGAACCCTTTTATTCAGCAAGAATGCTTTAAATTGTTTGAAAGAGACAGCAAAGGCATTCATGATGTCCTAAAGTGGACCTATTATGTAAAAAACACTTTTATAAGGATTTAAACGCAGTTGTGTGGCAACTGTGTGTGAATATAGCTGGCCTCTAATGGTAAAAATTTATTCATCCTATTTTTTATAATCACACTTGATAGAAACAGTCTGCAGAAACGCTTTGATTGACGTTCTCCATTTGTACATGTCATCAGAGGGGGAAAGCCCCACACATTAGTGACCATTTCTCGCTCATTAGCATAAACAGCCCTGAGTGTGAAGTTACTATGCTGCCTATGCTGATGCATATTACATGTGTAGCTCCACCCTCTTTTGAAAATCTAATTTGAATTTAAAGCGACAGTCACAAAAATGACACAATATGGATCAAAACCCAAAAGGGGCAGTTTTTAAAAGTAATACAAAATTATGTGTGGGGTATAATAAGCTGAAACTTCACATACACATTCTAGAGACGTCAGAGACTTATTTTACATCTTGTAAAAATAGGCATAATAGGTCCCCCCTTTAATATATTTCTGTTTCAAACTGGAATAGCGGCTGCTAAAATTTAATCTCTACATCACAGAAATAAAAATTGTACTAAACAAATATTTATAAAACGTGATTTTAAAATGTAATAACATTTCCTCATCTAATCTAAAACATTTTACTGTGTGACTAAAGGCTTCAGCAAAAAAGTAATGAAAGGAATTTTCCAATACTACTCCAGTATTTCTTCCTCATTTAGAAACAAAAACATGAACCAAATATTTATTTTTAGATTATCTTCTAACAAGGTTATCTGTTACAACACGGTAAACTGCTCCACATTTGTCAATCTAAATCGAATAAATTGGGCATTGTGTATGCACATATATGATAAACATTGCATGAATACTCATTTTTCCTAGTCAATTAGTATTTCTCATACTTGTCTCTGCATTTCTTGAGAGCCTCATCAGCGATAAGCTTCAGATTTATCAGTTTATCACCACGGTAAAAGCCATCTGAGGAAGAGAAAGAGAGAAACACACAATAAAACAACTTTTATTCACTTTCCGCAAAGACAAAAGACAGTATATTTTTATTAGGCTGATAACAGATGAAAGTCTTATAACGACCGAAATGTGTATTTTTTATGGTTATAGTCCACTCCCAAGCCCCTAATAAGCTCATGAACATTGTGTTAATCTCAGCAATCTCAGTTAATACAGCCTCAAAGACTTCAGCTCTACCTACACATCTCATCTACGGAATTTTTGCCACAGAACAAAACTATAAGCAAATGCCTTTTTTATTGTACAATATTGACTTATTTCCTACATTTCTGAGAATAAAGGTGTATTTACATTAATCAAATTTGACTAAATCAAATTAGTTTCCCTCATTGGTGCAGATCATTTGGGCAATACTGCAATCTGGTGCGCACCAAACAAACACACAGTAAGAGTAAGGTTCGTCATGATCCGACATTTTAAAAAAGTCCTGTACATTTTGAGTTCATCAATTGATCAGGATCCTGTAGTTTGGATTATGCACCAGTGGAGTCTTTTTTTTTGCTAAGCAACTATCAGCAGTACTATAACTAACCGCTGCAGTAGCTCTGATACAAGTTTGATTTATGGATAAAACAAAAAAAGGTATTGCTGTGTTTGGCTGTTCTGCATTTGTCTAATGTTATAACTGAAATGTATAATACACATTTCAAGACCGCTTTGCTTTCTATTTGCACACATCTACATTTGAAATAAATTACTTGTTTGGGGAATGTGAACGATATGTGAACTGTCCCACACAGCTAAAGCTACAGTTTGTCAGTGGTGTTTTTTTGGACAGCACAGCTTATGGTTGCACGACAGACACCACGAGACAGGAGTGCAAGCATTTCTGTCCAATAAACAACAGGCTTTACAGATGTGTGGATTAGTTTACAATATCTGGTTCCACTGCAAAACAGGTGATGAGAAAGTGAACAAATAAAAAAAAAGGTCCAGACAAAAACAAGTGAACTAACAGACTTTCCTGGTGTGAATACAACCTACAACTATAATTAAAGAAACAGTTATGAGATATAAACTGAAAGATATAATTCAGAAAAAAATAATAGTAATAAAATAATAATAATAAAAGTTCATAATTCAAAGTAACAAAAAATCTGAACTGGAAGATGTAATCTCAGAATTCCAAGAAGAAAGTTTGAATTGTGTAAAAATTTGTCAGCATTGTGAGATAAAAATATATATACATTTGCCTAAAGCAATTAAAATTTTATGTTTTAATATTTTTTTAGAGGCAGAAAAAAAAGGTTTCATAAATAGAAGACCAATCATTGCAGTGAAGATGTCTTTAACAATCTGTCATTGTCATTATTGGAACATTTTGCCTACTAATAAATGTTGACTATAAATTATTATATATAATGTTATATATAAATTATTATATATAAAATTATATATAAATTTAATCCAGAACATAATACTGAACTTAATCTTCCAGCCTTTAAAAACAGCTTAAATGGCAGATTATAGGACTCATCCATCCATATTTACCCCAAAACACATTCTCTTCTCTAAACGTGCCAAACTGTCAACAGAGTTTTCCGGTTACTGCTCAAAAATTGCAGACGAAAGCTAAATAGTCTTTGATAGTAATACGATTAAAACCAAATCCACAGACTTGTGAACAAAGCAAAATGCAGTGCTCTTTTGCAGGAGCTGAAACTCAGCTGATTAACTTTGGGATTAGCTCTGCTGAGATTATACTTTGAGTAAATTATGTCTGACTTTTTTTTGGCATGCCTTCCTTACCAGCTGTTATAAGAAGACAGCATTGAGAGTCCATGATCCTTTCGCAGAGTGACTCAGAGGAGAAGCCGGCAAACTGGATTGTGAACAGAAAAAAAAAAATTTTATCAATAAAATGATGCACAAACATTATTCATTTCTTTTGTATTTAATTTCTGATACAGCGCTAAATCTGGAATAGAATCAACTGATCTAGCATGATAAATATCACACCCTGCAAAACATGTACAGATACGTCATTTTTATATGTTTCATAAAAACCTGACTGCTCAATACAGCATTCCAGGTAGGGAATACTGAGATAATGGCAAAGTACTGACCACAATAGAGTGGACTGCTCCAATCCGAGCACAGGCCAACATGGCCACTACCAGCTCCACAACCATGGGCATGTAAATAGAAACGCGGTCACCTTTCTTCACGCCTGAAAAGTCAGAGACAGAAAGAGAGCAAAGGGGCGACAAGAGGACATTGCCTTAATACACAACATCAGTGTCAAATCTTTAACCCAACGTTTGGTCACTGTTATATCATTCTTAACCAATTTAACAACACAACTTTACCTTGTGACTTGAGGACATTGGCAAACTTGCAGACTTGCTGAAGCAGTTCTCTGTAGGTAACCGTCTTCTCATCTCCAGGTTCATTTCCTTCCCTGTACACAATCAAAGACCAGAAATATTACTCTCTTGTGCTGTTCAGAAGTTTGGGGTTAGGTCGATTTTCAACAACAATGCTTTAAATTCATCAAGTGACAGAAAATACATTAAAGTGCACTTTAAAGACTTTTGTTAGTCTTCTACAATAGGAAACTACACTGCTAAGGTCAGAAAATTACTATTAACTACATCGACTCAAGCTCAAGTGCAATGATAAAACACTGGATGATGATGATGATGATAACAACAACAACTTATAAATGCAATGGCTAATAATTTAGATTAAACCCTACGGAAAACTGCTGAATAATTACTAGGGCAGCACAATCTCAAAATTACATTTGCATATAAAATAAGGATTTAATATAAAAGTGGCTGTGCCTGACATTAGCACACTTTCTAAAAGTCTTTTCAGCACATCGATCAATGCAGTTATATGTCAGCACACATCTCTGAAACCAAACAGAGTGGACATGTGGGTTTTTCTGCCCAAAAATGACTTTAGTATGGATGATGAAATATGAGCAAGCAATCAAGCCATGGTAAGAAAGCAATAAGAAAGCAAAGAAGTAACTTGATTGGGTTTTCATAATTGTTTTTGATGTTTTCAGGTTGATATTACTATACTGGTAAAGCAAAGTGGTTGTGATACTTTTTTTTTTATCTGTTTACATTGTTAAAATGTTTGATTTGTTTTATGCAACAGTAAAACATGGCTGTTCACTTTCAGAACATGTCAAATTCCCGATGTTTTCTTTTCCCAGATATCATATAAAAATAATGTTGACTATACCATTTTATTTTAAATATTGTATCAAATATCAAACATCGCATATCACATTTTTCTTCAATATCGCACAGCCCTAACAATTATGCATTGCCTATTGGAATTAGCATTTTCTCAAAGTCTCTTGTCATTAACAACAAATTGCAGTCAGACAAAAGTGATTTTTATACGAGTTTCTGTGAAAGTCGAGCTATGATGAATGTTTTTATATGGACAATAAATGCTGATTCTTGACAAACCAAATGAATTGTTAACTTTCTGCAGGCATGTTTCATGTATGGCATTGAAAATTCAGCGTACAGCTACAAAATTATATTTGAAAACAAAAACCATTTCCTATAAAGAGAAGTCACAGTGTTCACTTCGCAGTGTAAGTGTTTTCCTGAACTTTTAATAGCACAAATGTATATGAATACACAAAAAAGTGAATACACAAACCTACAAGACTTATTTAAAAAACAAAGATAGAAACAACTGTTATAACTTAAACGCATTTAATCATTTGCATTAATTTACAGTCATGATCATGTATAATGACTGTTGATTACTAATGTTATGATTAAGTGTGAACTCAAGATGCAGAGCAAGTTGACAAAACATGTTTTCAGATTCCCCTGCATGATCAATTCCACACTTGTTTTGTTTTTTTACATGCTTCACTCATTCTAAACCTCATATAACACTGTTTTGGTGTAAGAGGTTACCTTAAAAGTCCTCTAAAGGTTAACGTGTAACTTTTTATTTTTCCTTGACTTTGTATGCCAGATTCAGCAGATGATCTAAAAATAGAGTTGCATTCTGACACAGAAAAAAAAAAAAAGCTAGCAAAACACCAATACTGCTAAGGAGATTCACTCATTTGAATCCTGTAATGATTTGAACTTGTGTCGTAACAAAGAAACAATTGAAAAATTCACAATTGCCAAACTGGCATTGCAAAAACCAAGATTTAGCAACTGCCCCATGAAATGTGTTGTTGCGTGTAAAATGTTAACTTCCACAGATCTGATTGCTAATGAACAGTGATTGCTAAAAATATAGGTTTTGTGGAAACATCCAGTACAGAAAGTGATTCACTACAATGCACTTGAACAAATGAGCCATATGAAAAAGCAACACCACTAAAGATACACCTCATTCTGAGTGGTTCAAGCTTCTGTGATCGACTAAAATAGCTTGAGAGCCTAAATTTATCCCAGTTGTTTTGCTGTAACTCACCCCTGCCTGTCAGCAAGTCTATGTAGGTTTGTGGCCAAATATCCAGGTCCTAACCTTAACGCAAGGATGGTTTAACCTAGTGGTTTTAGAACTGGGCCGACTGAAGCTTGAAAAAAGGGCTGGGCTGAGATGAGCAATCACCCTAATTTAAAGGTATTATAGTAATAGTTAATTAAAAATCTAATCTGAGCCATTTTATTTCTCCTTCTGTTGTCTAACAGTATACACCCATTTTCTATTATTCAAACCACAAAAGGAAAAATTAAAACAATTACCTGCTCACATTCATGTAGTGTACAGTATAGTACCTGCATTAAGCTTTTATTAAAATATATGCAAATGCATCACAGAATGGTTCCATGTGACAAGTAACCTATATTCTAAGTGTAGTGGGATATAAATGGTTCCCACTCTGAGCCAAAAGTCAAATTTCCTGACTTTCACTGACTAAAAACCTGTATTTCCTTGACTTTTCGTGAATGGAAAAACCAAGTTCTGCTGTGTTTTGCATACTATTAAAATTGTCTAAACTTGATTGTCATTTTTCATTTATTTAATAGCCACTATAAATGCAATATTTGATAATTTACCTCAGAGTTTGAAAGGAAATGATGAGAAACAAGAACACCAACTCTAATAATTTTGCAGCCAAAGCTCTTGAAATTGACATTCTCCTGTTGTGTTTGCCTTAGTTAACAATAGGTACAGCTTGGTGACTGCATTTGACATAAGTGACTGCTAGCTGAATAAAATGGTGCTGAAAACAACCATAAAAATACAAAAAATGTGTGATACGTGATGAAAAACATGATACGGTATGGAAAATTAACATTTTGATTTATGGAATCTTCAATTTAAAGAAACAAACAAAAGTCTCTGACCCTGATATTCCATGACCTGGAGAAAAATGTATATATAAAATTCCCTAAAATTTAATGCCTGGAATAGAAATTCCATGACCTGTGGAAACCCTGGGTATATGATAATGCTCAGTGAAGAGAATGCATATGCGTGGTGCTCTTTTAGCTCCACAGTTAACTCAAAGACTATAGAATACACAAGACATGTCACTCGTATAGTTTTGAATGGGGAAAAGCATAATCATCAATATGGCAAATGAAGCCCCGCCTATTAGTAATGGAGCCAATAATCGATCGCTATAGACTGCCGGTTCTCCGGGGGACAGGCTCGGACCAGACGTGAGGTTTTTGCAGATTTTTGTATTATTCGAACGATTAGAAATGAAACTAAAGTGAGAGTTGAATTTGATGTTTCCCTATTCAAACAGAATGCCCGAGAGGCATTTCAAAGATGGCCGCTGAGTGAATCCTTAAAGGGACTTTGGTTAACTCCAACTCTACCTGAAAAAACTGTTTTTATAAATCTTGATTAATAACACAATGACTTGAAATCTCAAAAAAGTATCAGTGAGTTTCTTCAGTTATTTAAAAATCTTATGACTGAAGCTCTGGTTGTGAAATAAAAGTGAAAATAGCAGTTTAAAGATTAACCCTTTACAGGCCACTTGTGTAAAAACTTGGGAGTGCTCCTGGGGGTTATTACAAGACTTAAGAACTTTATAGATTTAAAAAATTATATTGAAAACAATGTCAATGAAGTAGCCATATACAGTTCTTTGTCTGATAAAGTATGAAAGTGGATTGTACAGTGTCATGTGACTAATTATCTTGTATTCTCATTCTCAAATACCTTGTTTTGACGAGGCGAGTCAGAATGAATTGTGCAGCTAATACAGTCTCATGAACACAGAACTGTGCACAAAGACCATGGTTAGAATATTTTTTTTTCTGCAAACCCTCAAGAACTTGGGACATGTGTTGCATCTTTTTTAAGAGCTAAAAGCTTGTCTGTGTTTACTGAACATGGATATGTGCAAATTACAATTCTGCTTTTGTTATTAGAAAAAGAAAGAAGAGTAAAAAGTATCGGACCACCACCATAAAAGATGGCTCAATTTTCACCTCAAAATTAAAATGTACTCACTATTTAATTACCCTCAAGTGGTTCCAAACCTTGTGTCTTTTTTTTCTTCAGGAATGTTAGAAGCCTGTAACCATTAACATCCATAGTACTAGTGAAAAAACAAGTAGGCTACTATTGAAGTCAATGGTTACCCGCTGCAAACATTTTTCTAAATATCTTCTTTTGTGTTCAACTGAAGAGACTCAAACAGGTTTGGAACGAGTGAAGGGAGAGTAAACGATGACAGAATTAAAATATTTTGGTTGAACTATTGCTTTAAGTGTGCTTACTGTATGTTGTTTTGAAACACAACATTCACTAAAAATAGATACAACGAATATCAACACACTGAAATGACCATTCTTAAAATAGTACATGCATGACTTCTGTGTAAAACAAAACATGTAAACCACACTTTCACAAATACTAACCAGTAGAAAGCGACTCTGTCACCCAGTTTCCTCTCATGGACATTGCGGTCCAACACATTATAGCAGATGTTGGTTGTGGCGCCTTCCATGCACTTGATGTAAATCTCACCCTTGGTCACATCAAAGTTGTAGTCCAGGAACTTGCCGGTGTATTTCATCTTCCAGAAAAAGTCTTTGGCGACATCTCCCCAGAACTCTAAACACAATGAGATTAAAATATCAATTATATTAATGCACAGCGGATTTGTAGCGACAGCATGAAAAAAAATAATGAATAGACAAATTAACTTGTCGACGGTAAAGAGTATTAATTAAAAAAACATCAAGAATATTTAGAAACAAATGAAAAACAGTAATAAAATTTACTTTCTCATAGTGCAGGTGGGCTAATAATTTAATATTTTATTTCTGTTGTAATTGTATACATAAAGTCGGCACAAATCCTTTATATTTTGCCTTTAAGTGCATGTGAAAAATATGTTTTCTCTTGAAAAGTTATTGTAATTATGTAGCTAGGGTTTTATTTGTATCATTTTAGATTTTTTTAACTGTTCAAGATAAAATATTCATAATTTCCTCACATGCACTTCATAAAAAAGGCAAAACATAAAATATAAAGGGTATATACTGACAGTGAATAATATTGTATACACTAATTATTTTTAATAAACTTTTTATTTTCATGCATTAAATATAAACGAAAGGCTAAGTGAAGCTTAAACCTAACAATCATGACATTCATTCAAACAATACACCCAACCCTAACTGAAAAATAAAGAATCATAACGTTAGATCTCTTAAACTGCTGTCTACCAAGGGCATAAGGCTTTGAGACACAGCCTTGTGTTATATCCTCCCCCAAAAGAGCTTTGACCCTGTTAACAACGGTCCAAAACACGAAACTCACCTTCAGGACACTCGACTGATTTGATGTAGAGCTCTTTGTACTTCTCAAAGCTGGGGATGTGCGCTTCTTTCTTCAAGTCCCCTGAAGCATGTAACACGTCCCCTCCTGGTGCCTTTTCAGGGATCATTTTAATAACGAATTCAATAGGCGCAAATAATAAAAGTCACCGAAAAACACCACAGACACGGACTAATCACTGGCCTAACGTGTGTAAGTCACTTCCGTGTGGGAGTGTTACTCCCATGCAGGCGCTGTGTGCATTTGAGCCCGAAATAATGACCAAACGAAGAATTCAGACTAGATTCGGATTTAAATCTAGAAGTGGAGACGCCGCTGTTGTGTTTCAGTGAATCAGAAACGATTCGGTTCAGTTCGGTTCAGTTCAGTTTGCAAAGGACGAGCTGACCGAGTCGCGCTAACAAAAAATGCAGTTAGAAAGTATTACTTTAACCTAGAAAAACGCTGCTCTGACGGCTGAAGGAAAAGCGAAGTAAGTTTGGATCCTGCAGAAATCCACTTATGGCAATATATTTACAAAGAAACAGAGATGCACTTGAGTGCTGTCAGACTGCAGGTCTCCTCAGGTTTGAGATTATCTCGTGTGAGGTCGATTCAAGATCAAATCATTTCCGACTCTACAGCAAACGCAGGCTTTAACTGAATTAAATATCTAATCAAAACAGCCGTGCATGCAGTGTGAGATTAGTCATTCTTCCACGCGTGGATTACAGATCCTCGGCGTCTGCAGGACAGCCATTGAAGCGTAGAAATGATGCGAGCGTCTGGAATGGAAACAACGTGATGTCTGAGATGGGCGGGGCTTCTTTTACTGGAGGTTGTTAAATAACTCTGCTAAATTAACTTTTCACGTTGCGCTTTTTATTATTATAGTTTTAAAAGAGAAATAACGATGTACAACAACGTCGTAAACAACAAAGTGTTAAATACCACACAAAAACCGGTCTCATAAAAGTCTGACACCTTGCCACACCGAAAGAGCTTTTTTTCGACCCATTTTGTATTGTTAATTTTTAACTTCAAATTTTATTTCATAAAGGGGCACAAGGGACTTTTTGTGGGTCTATAGAAATAAATAAATACAACATACATTTGTAATAAATGTAAAATATTATTTAAACGGAAATAATTTAGTTAAATATACACTTATTAAAAGATACAAATGCACAAATCTGCTTATAAAAAAAACTAAATATGATTTGATGCAATTCAAATGAATGCAAAATGATTATTTTTAAGTAAATGAATGTGTAATAAATATGTACAGAATGCAGCACTTTTATATATTTAAATGAAGTTTCTCTTAGAAAGAATATGAAATCAAGAAACTAAATCCTTATCGCTTTGGACCGCCAAACGCCCCTAGTGGAAGAACTGGATGCCGCCAACAGTGCAGTTACACACATCTGCTTCCAAAAAGAGCGAAAGAGGCGCGCAGTCTTTGAACTCACCGTGACCTCTAGCGGACGGAGGACCGACGTTGTTATTTTTACTGGTGTATTGTTAGAAAATAGACAGCACAAAAATAACATTCTTTAATACTCAAAAAAAAAAAAAAAAAATACTACATAACATACACAACTCAACTCAGAGAAGTGTGCTTGCATTACTTGAGGGTTTTCATTTTAAGCTGGGAGTTCTTGGGTGTTCTTTTATTGTTTCCACTTGACTATTATTTCTGTTGCTAATAAAAAAAGCTTCTTCTAACACTGTACCACATGTGAATCATCTGAATCTCAGAACACTAATGTTATTGAAAAATAGACAAATATTCAATAACACTTTACAATACAGGACAGACACAGTTAAGGTATTTACTAACATGAACAAATGATGAATAGTAAATTACAGTATTTATTCATTTTTGTTAACTTTAATAAAAATACAGTTAATTGATAGTTCATTTTAAGTGCATAATTTTTTTTTTTAAAAAGCACAGCATTGGATTTTAATGCATTAGCAGATGTTGAACTGTGACAAATGCTGTACAAGCATTGTTTACTCATGTTGGTAAGTAAATTAACTGTTCCATATTGTAAAGCGTTACCAAACAGTGTAAAATAAATAATAAGATAAACAATCATCAATGGTCAATCTTCAATAATTACTAAATTTCATAATATAATTTAAAAAGCCATTGATAATTCCCATACATTCAATCACATCATAGATATTAAACACACACACACACAAGAGTTTAGTTTTACTTTTTATTTTTTACCAAAGAAACTTTGAGAGCCCATCCTTCAACTTAGGTGTTCCTATAAAGTAAAAAAAAAATGAATCATCAGTAACTGGTTGTAACAAACACACATTAAGTAAGCAATTGTAAACAATTTGGGAAAACGAAATATTAAAAACATAACATTAAAAAAACATATCAATACAAAGGTTTGCACTTATTTGCGATGTCTGTTTGTAAAGTGCTCAGTGACGCTGGCTGAAAAAACAAAAACACTCGTGGCGACAGAAGTGAATTGATAAAAGTAGCAGTATATACTTACAACTTACTTGGCCACAATGCTGTCGGTCTTTGCGAGCCTCAGGAGGGAGTCATCAGCTTCACCCTGTGGATCAAGCAAAAGTCCCGAATTGACACCTAGTATGCTTTCCCACTGATATGAACATCCACACCACCTTTGTAATTCCCTACACACGTTGTAATGGTGCAGCAGAATGGGCTTTAAGAGTATCTGAACATACCATTCTACGGATGGCGCCACAGATGGCATAGGTCTTGAACTGTCCATTGAACCTGCCTGTAACCCTGTCCACCTGGAAGAAACCATGTACAATAATTAAATAATGTTTCATTGACATCCAGCATAAAATATTTATGTATAAATCCAACACAGGGTATCTGCAGGTTTCTAAGAGTTATATGGAAGACCTTTTTAATACGACACATTGAAATTTAAGGCCAATTTTATTAGTACAGAATTTGCAGGGGAAGCAAATGCAACATGACCATCGTTAACACTTAATTATACATATTAAAAGTACACATACATATTTAAAATATATTTTTATACTATAGAATTTAAGACTTGAGGATCCTTGGACACCCTGAAACCTTTAGAAAGCTTTTGACATTACATATGAAAAGCAACAAAAAAAACAAGTTAAATAGGTACTAAAAACACCATTTCAAATTATTCAAACTTGTTTTGCAGACAAATAAAGAAAATCTCCAACACTACAAAATGAACCAATTAGTACACTGCGTAGATACAAAGAGATGAATGACAACAGCAGGAGTAAAGATCTGCAGTTACGAGACTGAGGAAGACCTTTTTGTTAAAAAATATATATGTTAAATTTCCCATTTTAATACTAATTGTAGTTGAAACGTTAGTTTCTTATTGACTGTATAACAAAAAAATTATATGACAAATGGCTAATATGAAATGTTTATATTTTAATTTGTTTTAATTAACATGTTTTCGCTTAGTTTACTATATTATAGATAAATACACACAATATTACATACAATATACTTCTAATTATAAATATAAATGTTTAATAAACTAGTGCGAAACCTCAGCAATGTTGATCTGGATGGAGGCATGGTCCTTGGCACCAATGATTCTGTTGCTAGCAGAGCTGTAAGAAAAAAAACAACAACAATATTTAATATTTACTAATCAATAAGGATGCGTGTACTCGTAATTAAAGGGATTGAGCTAAAGTTGGTTTTCTATGCTCACATTCAGACTTTCGTGTTCAATATAAAAGCCTAATACAAATTAATTATCATGGCATACTTTTATGAGCACAACATATGTTTAACTAACTCGGCATTTGAAAAAATGAATAAATAAACACTTCTCTATGGAAGGTCCCTATTAAATATTCGGTCTGAAATCGCATGCAAGTGTTACTTCAAAACAACATTAGCACTATTTAAATGACTGTGACATGTTATACTTTGACAGTCATTGGCTGCTAATATGATTTCCCCATCTAGAATCTAGAAGAATATAACCGTGTCAGGGTCCCTGTATTGTTTACCAGCCTACCTAGAATATTCAGTCTGAAATCACATGCAAGTATGACTTTAAAATAACATTAGCACTATTTAATTCACTGTGAACAATGTTGTAATGTTACTTCGATAATATATTTTGGCTGACAATATGATTTCCTCATTTAGAACGTGCAAAGAATACTTCTCTGAATTATAAAACTAACTTTACCCCAATACAGAGCGTTAATTTTTGGGTTAAATATGAATTTATGTAACTTAACTGTATTTATGGAAGCAGAGCAAGACAGACAGTTAGTACCGTGTGTGCAACTCACAATATTACTAATATAAACAAAACAGAGATTCATGAACTCGAGTTTGTGGTAAACTCACCATTTTCTTGGGACGTAAAGGTCCACGAATTCGCCAGCGTCGTTCTGCATCTTCGCTTTATTTGATGACGGTCAACCAACTCGGTCTGCGTTAAACAGAGAAACCGGTCAAATTTTATTTACATCAGCTCTATGTATACACACACATATATGTTTATTTACAAATTAAGCTTTATTTTTTTTGAAATATGTATGCCAATATATTCAAACAGCTTCTGCGAGCGGCCTCAAGAGCGCGTCTCTCCACATGTGTATCGCCTCAGCCCTGCTGCGCCATTTACACCCAATTACGCTCACGGAAAACGGTTTAGCAAGCATACATGCGACGCAGTTTGTCTATAACGCTTCCGTGCATGAATGCGATAAAAAAGATATGGCAACAATGTGTTCAAAACTGTTATAATATAACATAAAACACTAGAGCTCGTGGTGTTCTTACCGATTAACACAAATGGCCGACGCGGAAAGGAAAGAGCAAGAGTCCGGATGTGACGTCACAGGAAATGTAAGCTAAGAGTTTAGGCTGTTTATTTAAATAGAAATGTTGTCCTTATATATTTAAAATAGGAAACTACCGAAATAAACGTTTACGGATGGTTATTCATGGGATATTTTGGATATTAGGGTTTTTTTTAAAGACATGCAGCAACCTTTTCTAATTGTCAACGTGTATTTTGGAAACACCCAAAAACTACATATTCAAATGTTTATTTTAATACATTTTAACTACGCGCAACTATAGATTTACACGAAACACGCCATTTTCTTTGTTTTATTAGTTTACCTAGCTGTAACTCCAGAGTCCAGACCAGTGCGTCAGGCAAACTTGCAGTTGTTATACATTAGAATGAACCTGATGCTTTTCTTTTCATATTTACATATTTATTTATTTATTCGAGTATCATGTATAGTTTCAAGTATTAAGACAATAAAAAAAGTTTAATACAGCTTTAATTTTTAGAATCATATACATTCATGTTTTGTTTAATTTAGCTTTTTCAAAACAAAAATAATAACCTTTTTTACCATGATTTGCAGAAGAAACTTACTAAAATGTTAAAAGTTAAGATGTTAAAAACTGGATGACCAACAATTTTCTTCTCTTAAATTCAGACAAAACAGAATTATTACTTATTGGGCCAAAATCCTGTAAACAGCAGATCTCTCAACTCGACCTGCAGTTAGAGGGATACAAAGTTAGTATTAACTCCACTGTAAACCATCTGGGTATTATATTAGACAGCAACTTAACTTTTGAAAATTTTATCTCCTATGTCACAAAAACCGCCTTCTTTCATCTGAGAAATATCGCTAAGTCAGATGCAGAAAAGCTAGTTCATGCTTTTATGACTTCTAGGCTGGTTTACTGTAATGCTCTGTTCGCTGGTTGCCCAACAATCTCTATTAATAAACTTTAATTAATACAAAATGCAGCTGCCAGAGTACCAGGTCTAGAAAATATGATCATATCATTCCAATTTTATCCTCCTTACACTGGCTGCCTGTTAAGGTCCGTATTGATTATAAAATATTGCTTCTTACCTAAAGCTTGAAATAATCTAGCTCCTGTTTATCTAACTAACCTTCTGTCTCGCTACAATTCAACCCGCTCTTTAAGATCTCAAAAATCAGGGCTTCTGGTATATAGTACCCGAAATAGCCACTAAGTCCACTAAAGGAGGTTGAGCCTTCTCATTTATGGCTCTTAAACTCTGGAATAGCCTTTATGATAATGTCCAAGGCTCAGACACACCCTCTCAGTTCAAAACTAGATTAAAGACCTATCTTTTTACTAAAGCATACACACAATGCATCAAAAACAAGTATGATGCATGATTGTGCTCCATGCAGGTGAGTGGGCTTGACAACCACACGTAGGACACACTCCTGCTGTCTTAATGCACCAGACATTTTGTTAGAAATACTTCTATGCTTTACACGTTTGTTTCTATGCTTGATTATATAACTGCCATTTTCATTTATATCACTTCATTTTTGCATTGATATTTAATATCTCTTGTTTAAATACTAAGTTAATAATTTAAAATATAATACAACTGCTGCATCAGCTGCATCTACGCACATCAATATACCATATTTTTTCTGAAACTGTACAAAAATAATTACTGCTTTTACATTACTGTAAGGGTTGGTAGATGTGAATATAATACAATTAATGGGTAATTTAATGAATAATATAAATTTGTTTTGGTTACTTCCGGCCGCAGCTGAATCCCTTATAGCAACAACCCTGTAGCTGAGATGCAGCTTACGCAAATACATAATTCATTAAAACACTGGGATACTATTCAATGCAAAATATGGTGCAAACCCACCGGTATGACCACCTTGTTTGAGTATTCTGTACTGGAGAAAACAATACCAAAATAACAAACGTCAACAGTAATGTTATCCAACTATTTCACACCTGCTGTATTTTGTGCTTTTTTTTCATGCACCATATGCAAAACAATAGAGGCTAGCATTGTAAAGCTTGCGGCAAAATACCATTACGCGTGTCTGTGGAAGATGACACATGATATCAGTTACAGTGAGGGAAAGAGAATACCTCTCATTCCAAAGTTTGAGTGAACCAGAAGTTAACGTTGACTTCAGTATTGTGAAATATTTTCCACATCTCTTGTCATCTTGGATTGAGTGTTTGCCAGTGAAGGCAGAACAACAGTTATTCACATGAGATTAACTAACAGCAAACCACAAACATCCAATCAATTTTCCATTTAAAAAAATACAGCGTTCTACATTTTACTTTTATTGTCACTATAACTTGCATCAAAATCATAGTTAAATTTTTAAAAATATATTGCGAAGTTGTTATTTTTCTCCAATGCATTGGCCAACATGGTGTGTTTACAGCTAATAACTGACCCATGTAGCCGCTTGAGGGTGGTCATGAACAGAGAGATTAAAATTCCATTGATCTTTTAAAAATATTTAGTCTTTGTACTAAAAACATGCTGTAAGTTTCAGAACTCTAAACTTACTTGTTAGTCTAAAAACTGTTTATATAAAAGCCAATCAATCTGTATGTATTATGTAATAGTGTGGCTAAACATCTGCTTCTACATGACTGTCTGTTTGGCTTTGCCCACCGATTCATACTGGAAAATTCAAAATCAAATGCAGGCAGGGCCTATGCCTGCATTTGCCCCAGGCAAGGGAAAGAAAAAACAGACCGTTTCGAAAAGTATATTTAGGCAAAGTGCAAATACCACAACTTGTTGGCAGAAACTATTTACGTGATCGCCCATCAATGTCTGATTGACATAACATTATTAAAGATGGACTTCTGATAACAGGCTCAATGGCGTAAAAATGCTTTCACACTGAATGCGGAATGAAGTATTTGTGTGAGTAAATTACATAGTCAAACAACAAGCTTTTCTTTCAACATTTGTTTTGCATAATGATCAATTTCAATTGTTTCTTGAAACTCAAAAAGCAGTTAACAAGTTGCAGACTCATTTATTGACAATACATAATTAATAATGCACTATATATATATATATATGAAAAGAATATATACATGTATGAAAAGAAAGCAAAGCCAATTAGTTTACAGATTAAGTTATGTGTAATAAAATAAAATGACACAGGAAAAAAGTATTGAACACATGAGGAAAGGCAGGTGTAGAAAGGCAGTGAAAGCCCAGACAGCAGCTGAAATCTCTCAGTAGTTCTTCAGCAACCCTCTGCCTTTTGTCATTGTAAATTAATATTAGCTGCTTCAGTCCAACATCTACATTAGCAGGAGGATGAAGATGAAACCAGAGTACACATACATGGTTACAACATGGTAAATTTAACATCATACAGTAGTATTTTGCAGTATTACAGTAGTATATTACAGTATATATATTTAAATACACACATAATGGTAATGTCATGCATAACATTTCTTTAAAATGCATTAGTTAACACATGTGCATCCAACAATCAGTTTATAATGTTTTCTAGAGAGTCTGTAGCTGCCGTTATCACATGGATGCCTTCGAAAAGTGCTTATTCGCACCTTTATTCCTGCTGGTTTTGCAGATTCGCTGAGCCTCCAGCATGACTGATCACAGACCGCATTACAAAGAAACATTGGAATCCTGTCCATATCCACAGAGCATCTGGAAAAACACACACACATTTCAATTCACACAGCCATTAATTCAAGAATAGTGCCGTTAGGGAAATCTGCTTACTTGTATGTCCATGGAGACAGAGATGTAGTGCTGACTTTATCATTTAAAATGGGGTATATGAGATTATTCGAAACACTTTGAAATTCTGCTGCTGTGCAGTTGCATGTGGAGCAGGGGTAATGCTCTGCACTGGATAGTCCTGTCAACAGCAACGCCAGCTGAAAAACAAAGCAGAAAAGAATATTTATTGCATGCATTGTGCAATTCTGAGTGTGCTTCATACAGGTGAGTGGGCTTGACAAACCATCTGTAGGACACACTCTCTCCTCTCCTTATGCACCAGACACCTTCTTAACAACCCCCTCCCCTTCACTATGTCTTTTAGTCTTGAACAATATAATGTGTCCTTGAGAAATCAAATGAAACACATTTTCAATGGTACTTTTGAACGGTAGTGTATCACAATTTCCACAAAAATAGGAACTAATTTTAGTATGGATAATAATAATAATAATAATAATAATAATAATAATA
>CAIGQW010000317.1:6563333-6582801 GCA_903798125.1 Danio choprae | reverse complement strand
AAATATATATACAGTGCTCAGCATATATGAGTACACCCCCCACAAATCTCTCATTTAAATGAATATTTTCTATATGATGCTTTACAATATTATAATTGTGCATATGCATTAGTTTAGTCAGTACTGAAGCCAAATCTGGAGTTATTCTAACAAAATAACTTACAATAATGGTTCAAAAACCAGTAGCCCAAATGTTTATATTAGGAAAAAAATATTAAATAAAAATGTCAAAAATAGCAAAAATCAAGAGAAACAAATAAATATAGACATGTATGTTGTAGTTTGTTTTTTTTTGCAATATTTTGCATAAATTGAAATGCATTATTTAAATAATGACTACAATATTATTTTAATAAATATATCTGTTTAATCTGTTTTGTTCAAATGCATCAATATATATTACCCATATTCATTGAGAAATGGATTAAAATATTCATTTTCAAAATGGCATGCACTCATATACGCTGAGCACTGTATGTATATACATTTAAAAATATATATTTTACTCATTATTTTACATCAGTCCAGTAGTAAAACAAAAAAAAAGCCATGTAACTCACCAGACATACAGGCATCATTATGAACTCAGTTTAAATCTCCTCAGTGCACTAGAAGTATCATCAGATAAAAAAACTATCCTGAGATGTTTTTATATGATCCGACCCATTTAAATGACGTGGTTCACTTACGTGTTTCCCCAAACAAATTTACAAGCGGGTTCCCTGTTGTAGTTTCCAGCCCGTGCTGTTCATTTTGCATTGCCTTCGGCATTGTGAGCGAGCGACTGCGACACTCAGCCATTAATAAATAACGAAGCATTAAAGGGCAAAAGGTAAACAACGTCATCAGGTATTCGCTCACGGTGTTTGATGTAAGATTGGAAAGGTCAGTCGTAAACAAACAGCAACGAAATAGTCTACTACGTAGCTTCCCACATGCAACCAGTGTCATAAACAGACCCGATCCTTGCTATACACGAACTACACTACACTCTAAAAAAAGTGGTCCTTCAGTGGTTCTTTGAGATGGTTAAGGTGCTATATACCACTTCTACTGCAAAAAGAACGTTTAAAGCACCATAAAGGTTCTTCAGTGGTTCCTCATTCTTTGGGGTGATATAGCACCAGCACCAATACAAAGAAATATAGTAAGATAGTATAGTTAGAGCCCTTAAAAGCAAATAACCTTTTTGATTAAGAACAAATTTAAAAATGAAAGTATTTCATTGGTGAGCACATTAATCACCCTGCAAATGAGGCAGAAGTATGGGATTAAAAGGAAGTGAGCTCACTCTAAAGGAACCTAACACAAGGCAAGTTTTCTTCAATAAATGTTATTTTATGTCAAAGGTAGATTAATTTTGTCTTAATATGAATTACATGTTGAGATTATAATTTCATACTGCAAAATGTAAAAGAGAACCAATCAATATAATGGTATATAATGATTCTGCTTGCTCACAGGAAGTATTTGCTGCAGTTGTCCTTAAGCCCTACATCAGTTTTTAAGTCTGATGCTTGAAACTTAAATATTTGATTATGTGATATATTATGGTTTTTTTCCATATTGACGCACTATAAAAATCTACCTTTTTACCTCAGATTGTGATGGACCTGAAATGCTTTTTTCTTGAAGTGCCACTTTTGTGAGTAAAGACTTACATTTTGTGCTAAGCAGATAAGAAAAATCTGTGTATGCTTTTTGTAAATTACTTATAGCTCCTTTGGTAAAGCAATGCCTTACAAAACTATTTTGTTCCATGAATTTTTTTTTATAGGGCGGCGCGGTGGAGCAGTGAGTAGCGCTGTCGCCTCACAGTAGGAATGTTGCTGGTTCGAGCCTCAGCTGGATCAGTTGGCATTTTTGTATGGAGTTTGCATGTTCTCCCCGTGTTGGCGTGGATTTCTTCCAGGTGCTCCGGTTTCCCCCACAGTCCAAAGACATGCGCTATAGATGAATTGGGTAAGCTGAATTGTCTGTAGTGTATGTGTGTGAATGGGAGTGTATGGGTGTTTCCCAGTGATCACGGTTGATCCGTGATTCGTACAGATCAAACCCCACAGTTCGGAACGCACGTGACCCGCAGATTAATAACTTTTTTTTGAATTCGTAGGTTAATACAACATTTATTACAACTGCAGAGAGATCGCCTCCCGCGTCATTCAAATCACGTGTATGAAAGCATTTTGGCTTCCCTGTAAAATATAAAGATTGCGAAAAAGCTGTGGTGGGACCTACCTAAATGCTTTCATATGTTATTATTTAAAGATGTTTTCTGTCACTGTATAGCCTGCGTTAATGCGTTCAGTGTAAAGCTGTACAATTAAACATTAAAAGATCGTGATCTCAATTCAAACCCGCGTAACATAAATGATAAATGATAATGATTTGCATGTTCATTAATCATTCGAAGCGCTGCATTCAAATCTGCGTTTGATCAAGAGAGATTCAGTTTTTACACTTTTTCAGTTCTTTACAAACATTTAAATAACACAGAAGTACTGGGAGAACAGTTTATAGTTCAGATATAAACGCTGATGTTTATGGTAAAGATTAAAATCACCGTTTAATGGAACTTGACGCTGGTGAATTTTGTAGTAACTACATTGTGTAACCAATGGGTGGCGACTAACAACCATCAACATTTTGTCACTGAATAGGTTTTCAAAAATGATACACCTATAATGAAACATAAAGTTTTATGTGTGAATTGTTGAATCATTAATTTAAAAAATATATATGTTGTGCAAGATTTCTATATTATCAGCAAAAAATGTTGGTACTGAAGCTGGTTCTTTCTTTCTTTTTATTAAAATTACAGGTGCTAAGTTCTGTTTGTTAAAACCAATGGTTTTTGCAGTAATAATTTTGTATAAGTAAAAAGCAAATGACATTGTCTCCGCCCTTTTTACTGATCCGAAAAATGGTCCGATCCGTGACTCAAAAATCCTAGTGTGATCTGAACTATGAGATTTGTGATCCGTTACACCACTAATCACTAGACAAGTAACAGCTTGAGTTTTTGGTGACTTAAAGGAGCTTGTATAACTGAAAATGTGATATTTGTAAACATGCACCTGAACCAAACAAAATGTTTTGTAATAAGATGCTGCATGGAATGTCAACGAGGTTTGCAAGAGTTGGGGAAGAACACAGAAACGTCTTTAAAGGAAATGGTCCCAAAGATCATCAGGAGTTGAAATGAAGAATTCCTCACACATCTCATTGGACCAGCAGGGGAAACTATAGAAGGTAACTACACATTTTTCCTGTTGTTGTTTTGAAGCAAACAAATCGTATAGGTTAGAAATGACAAGAGAAACTACATAAGCTCTACTTTTTATGGATTTCAGTACTTAATATGGGTGGAACAGTTCATAGAATTGTCAGTTCTTGACCACGGTTTTGTGGTCATGTTTTTGGGTTTGATTTGGTTTACATTCATTCATTCATTCATTTTCTTTTCGGCTTAGTCCCTTTATTAATCAGGGGTCGCCACAGCGAAATGAACCGCCAACTTATCCAGCAGATGTTTTATGCAGCGGATGCCCTTCCAGCTGCAACCCATCACTGGGAAACATCCACAAATACCCATTCACACACATACACTACGGATAATTTAGCTTACCCAATTCACCTATACCGCATGTCTTTGGACTTGTGGGGGAAACCGGAGCACACAGAGGAAACCCACGCAAACACAGGGAGAACATGCAAACTCCACACAGAAACGGCAACTGACCCAGCCGGGGCTCGAACCAGTGACCTTCTTGCTGTGAGGCGATTGTGCTACCCACTGCGCCACCATGCTGCCGATTTGGTTTACATTGTAAAATAAAATTTCCCTATTGTAACTCTAAATGCCTTTTAGAAATCCCATCACATCAGCATAAAATACATAGCCTTATACCTTTACAGTATTAAAAAAAAGTTATTCGCAAGGCCATGTAGTCTAATTTCAGACTTTTTAATTTGGCTTCTGTTGTTGATAAATAGTAAAGACGACAGATAGTAGATAGCTATCATTTAAAAATGTGTACTTTCACTTTACTTTACTTACTTTTTTACTTTCACTCAGACTTAGCCGACTGTTAAATATGGGTATTTATACTGATAATTGGTTATAGGCACTCAAAAAGTGAAATGTTTGTTTTACAGGAACTCAAATATCCCTCACCAACCATTCCATCAAGGCCATTGTAAAGTGTCAACATTACAATAGACAACACTGCACAGTATACGTTATAAGAGAGGTAGATTGACATGGACATGCTACAGGATGTGGAATGCCTGTTTGCAATTTTTTGTCTTTTCAGTGCGATGTTTATTGTGCCATTTAAGCACACAATGACTTTTATTTAAAAATATGTATAAAAATGGATTTTGCCATGACACAAGAACACCAATACATACTAAAAATGTACAGTGAACTTGTTGAAACTGTAGTGCTATTTAATAGGTGTTTTAATTGTTCATGTATTTTTACCTGCATTATGATTCGTTCTTCCTCATTTCAGAGAAAGTTAAGTACTGTATTTGAACACAAGTTTATGAATATTTATTGAAAATCATTAGAATTTAATTTGAATGTAATTAAACATTGTACATGTGAAATAATTAGTTTTGCTATTTAAATTATGGAGCATGGAAAGGGGCAATTTTAAATATGATTGTAAAAACATTTTTGTATATCTGAATAAATGTAAACATTTTGAATTTTCTGGGTTCGTTATATTCATCTAACTTGAATTCATACCATTTAGGGCTCTATTTAATGTACCTATTAAACTTGGTTCCATATAGCACTTCTTATGGTTCATTATAGCACCTTAAAAAATCTGAAAAAGTAACGTAACACATTACATACCATAAAAAGTAACGAAGTAATGCAACTAGTTACTTTTTTGGAAAGTAACTCAATATTGTAGTGCATTACTAAGTAACTTTCCCCAACACTGTTAAGCATAGCACCCTATATTTGGTTTTATTTTATTACAGCCTAAATATTTTTTTGTCATGTTAATATAATTTCATTTTTTATGGCAATTATGCTGAATTAGGATGTCAGGTCCATTTATTGACAGATACAACGATTAACATAATAAATGATCTAATAATACTGGGCTTGTTTTGGTAAGTTACTTTTTTTAATATATATATATATAAGTGCTTCAATGGGCTGTCTTGATTGCAAAACTCTTCCAGTTTGCTGCCTGAAAAGTCCCTTGAAAGGAAAGTTCACCCTACATCTGACCTGAAATGAAGTAAATGACCCAATTGTTTATTGCATTAAAAGAGAGATTATTTTGGCCCTAGAATTAACTATCTAACTAATCTCAGAGGCTAGTTGCAAATCGAGCTTTGTTTTGTATATTAAGCCTTAGAAAAACACAGTGCGCAAATCACATGCAAATACACACTGCATTTAATCTCACCTCTGATTCAATTGAACCATATTATTTATTGAACAATGTAGATAGATTTTTGAAAAGGACCATTAAGCCTGTTTGTAACAAGACTTGAAACCTTCAGAAGTTTTAAAGGTCAAGGGAAGAAGGAAGCCAACATTTAAACGACATTAATCCTAAAATAAACACAAAGCTAACGGGTAACGGCAGTCCCTTATATACAGGGATGGATTATGTACCGAGCCAGTCCCAGGGGACTTGACTACCAGGAGCCCGGAGGCTTGCAGCAGTTTGGTACACAAAACCCAACAGCAATAAAAACAAAAGTTTATTTAGGATTAATATATGAGTTCCAAATAAAATATCCAAGACCTCAAGGCTGTTTATCTATGAGGTCTCTCATAGATATTGGGCTCTGAAATGCTTGCATTATACTGTCCTGTTTTAATTCATATGTACTTGAATCAGTTTTTGAGCAGAATGAGAAATTCAAGAGTTCACACTTAGATATTGCTTGATAATAATAGCAGGTTTGGCATGCTGTCCCGGGAGAGAACCCTGAGCTCGGAGATAATTGAGCCCAGGGCTCCCGCCTGGTAAATAAGCATATAAGGGGGTACGAGATCAGATAGTTCTCGAGAGCTCCCCCTGGTAGATAAGCATATAAGGGGTACGAGATCAGATAGTTCTCTAGAGCTCCCCTTGGTAAAGGAGGAAAAGGAGGAGATGGGGTGGATGGGGGGTTTCTTCGAAAATGAAGATAAGAGAGTAGATTTTTGACAGGCTACTTATAGGGAGTTTGTATTAATCTGATTGGCTTACTAGTGATTACTGATGGGAGACCGGCTGCGATCAATCATATCACGTGCTCCTCTCGAAATTAGTTTGTGAAACTTCACTTAATTTATTCATAAGTAATTTTTTGAACACAAAGGGGATTTGATTTGGTGAGAGAAGATGGTTCATTCATTCATTCATTTTCATTTCGGCTTAGTCCCTTTATTAATCTGGGGTCGCCACAGCGGAATGAACCGCCAACTTATCCAGCATATGTTTTACGCAGCGGATGCCCTTCCAGCTGCAACCCATCTCTGGGAAACATCCACACACACCCATTCACACTCATACACTACGGACAATTTAGCTTACCCAATTCACCTATAGCGCATGTCTTTGGACTTGTGGGGGAAACCGGAGCACCCGGAGAAAACCCACGCCAACACGGGGAGAACATGCAAACTCCACACAGAAACGCCAACTGACCCAGCCGAGGCTCGAACCAGCGACCTTCTTGCTGTGAGGCGAACGTGCTACCCACTGCACCACCGTGAGGCCCAGAAGATGGTTTAGTGCAAATGTATTAAATTTGCACACATGTACAAAAATTATAATTCAGTTTGGAAATGTTACTTTTAAAATGTATTTCACTACATATTTTAAAATAGATTCATTAACAAGTCATTTAAATTAGTTTAAAAGATGGATGTCAAAATCACACAGTCACTGTTGGAAAGTGGTAAAATATACAGAAGATGCTGAAAACTGTTTTTGAAGAATTGTCCTGAATGAGCAAGGCACTCATGAACAACTATTACTAGGAAACAGTTAAGAATTATTCAGCTGTAAGGTGATGTTCATATAATAAATCCTAATTAAAATAACAATTGGCTTTTCACAGCACCCCAGTGGCAATTTGGGGAACATACCATGATAAAGGCCTTGGTATACTTCAAACGAAATGAAAGAATGAACTCAAATCTTGTAATTTTGAACAAAATCTGGTCAAAACAAAGTTATAATTTAGATTGTTTGGGCAGTTCGAAACATCTCACCAAATTTAACTTTTTGGAAGAGTTCGTTTTGGCTTCTAAACACCTTGAAGCATGGTAGTGGGTTTGGTTTTAAACACAATTCATTCATTCTTGTTTATTTTTTATAAATAATTGACAAACAAAAATGCATCAAGGGCCTCACAGTGGCGCAGTGGGTAGCACGTTCGCCTCACAGCAAGAAGGTCGCTGGTTCGAGCCTCGGCTGGGTCAGTTGGCGTTTCTGTGTGGAGTTTGCATGTTCTCCTTGTGTTGGCGTGGGTTTCCTCCGGGTGCTCCGGTTTCCCCCACAAGTCCAAAGACATGCAGTATAGGTGAATTGGGTAAGCTAAAATTGTCCGTAGTGTATGTGTGTGAATTGGTGTGTATGGATGTTTCCCAGAGATGGGTTGCAGCTGGAAGGGCATCCGCTGCGTAAAACATATGCTGGATAAGTTGGCGGTTCATTCCGCTGTGGCGACCCCAGATTAATAAAGGGACTAAGCCGAAATGAAAATGAATGAATGAATGAAATGCATCAAAATTAAGATTCAACATATTAAAAGAAATTTGTTCCAAAAACAAGAATCTTCCAACAAAAAGTGGTCAAAATTTGTGTCTGACTTTCTTTTGGTGTACCTACTGTCTCATTTACCATGCCTTTATGACACATTTACCACCCCACCTACTGCAGCGTTGGAGTGTCAGAAGGTTTGAAAACTATTAAACCACTGAGCATTTCCAAACTGGTTTTTGCCTTCAACTGAAGAACAAAATAAAACTTAGTTTAAGTATAAAAGCCTTAACTTACAGGAACCTATTTTTGTGAAATCATACTCAAAAACATTGCTGGATATTTTATGAAATACATATATTTTATGATATTTATAAAAATTCATTTAACAAAAATGTGAAATGAGTATGCAAATTGCATCTACAGTAATTTAATACAACAGACATTTTATTCAAATAAATTAATAAAACACAATAAATGTATTTAAAAGCTTTTAACGTTTTCAATATTGAAATTTTTCAAAATTGAGATTTTTAATCATATCTTCCAAACTGGATGTTTCAGCTTTCCTTTCCTTGTCCAAGCTCTCCAGCTGATCTTGTTTGTGTGATGGAACTACGAGCCATATGTTTAGTCTTCTGAGAACCACTGAAACATTTGCTGGGGACATGGGAGTGACAAAAGGCAGTTTTTTCTACATAATACAAAACCCACAAACGTTTAGACACATCCCCTGAAGCACTGCTGTTGCTTTCCTGCTGAACTGCACATTATACTATTAGAACGTCGCCAATTGTGTGTTAAGGGATCTTTTGTCCAGTTCTGGGTACATTTATACCACATTATTGAAAAGGAGGTTTTCCAAATTCCTTCGCTTCAGCAACCTTTCCTGCTCAAAACATTCTCTGAGCTGCACATCCACAACATCAAGCATTTTGTAAAACTCCATTTTTAATAATATTCAGATGGCGTTGAATGCACATGAGCACAAGCCTGACAATGCAGTGCAATCAGAGAGAGATGATGTTCTGGTGTAGACATTTATGAAACCTCTCTGAATTTCTTTTATTTGCCGCAGCAGCATCCCTCATATGGGCAACAGCTCAAACGGGCTGTGTTTTGGTTTGAAGTGATGAGTTGAGATTCTCCAATTAAAGAGTTCAGATCCAAAAGCCTCTGAATGCCATTTGAAATGTTCTTCTAAAATGGTGAATAATAGGTTATTCATTGCTTTTAAGGTGAAATATCTGAATATAAACATAGGAGGCTGAGAAAAATGCTTATTTTAGACTAACATTTCAGATGAGACTTAGAGGCTTTTGCATCTGAACTCTTCAATTCTTCTATATTGCAAAAAACCAAGAACAACAGCTGCACAGCACCAATGATTTTTACCGGATTTGCTCTGGCTTTCTGCTGTTGTGATGCCTGAACACTACACAGTTGTGCCTAAACTGATCTGTCCTTATATACATGTTGTTACACAGCTGTCTTGTGACAATCTGATATTTCATGTGAACTGAATTGTTCAAGAGCTTTCTTCCAATACTTCTTAAAAGCTTTACTACAATAAAAACACAATCTTCCTCTTCCTCCCTTCCTCGCACACGATTGACATTTCGCTTACCGACATCCTAAAAACAACAGATATATGCAGCATGTAGTGGGCAGGGATCAATCATCTACTGACTCATCTGACATTAAACAACTTCATAAGTTAGCAACCCATTATAGTCAACAATACAGTAGCTAACACAACTGATTGAACGTAAAACAGAAAATGTTTAATTCTAGCAAACCAATTATGAAAACACTGCCTTAAAACTGTCAGTCCTTTTTTATTATGCATTTTCCCAGGATGTCTTTCCTAAAGATCAGTTAGGACATAGCATTAATGAATGAAAAGTCTCAAAATTAATGAAGTATAAGATATTCATCACAAAACCAAATTTGACTTATTGTGAAAGGACAGGGGGCAGCATGGTGGCGCAGTGGATAGCACAATCGCCTCACAGCAAGAAGGTCGCTAGTTCGAGCCCCGGCTGGGTCAGTTGGCATTTCTGTGTGGAGTTTGCATGTTCTCCCCGTGTTTGCGTTGGTTTCCTCCGGGTGCTCCGGTTTCCCCCACAATTCCAAAGACATGCGGTACAGGTGAATTGGGAAAGCTAAAATTGTCCGTAGTGTATGTGTGTGAATGAGTGTGTATGGATGTTTCCCAGCGATGGGTTGCAGCTGGAAGGGCATCCGCTGCGTAAAACATATGCTGGATAAGTTGGCGGATCATTCCGCTGTGGCGACCCCAGATTAATAAAGGGACTAAGCTGAAAAGAAAATGAATGAATGAATAAAAGGACACCCAAAACGCAAAATGGATGAACTAATGAAAATTTGCATTGATTTGAAGTTCTTTGAGGACATACCCCAAGAAAGAGATTCACTATGTGATTAACTGAATGTTAGTTCAATGAAATCGTAACAAATCAGCGAACATGGATGGAAATATTGGCACTAGTTCAAAAAAAGTGCCTCTGTTTCTAAAACGGAGAGGGACTATTGCTGTTTATGGAAAAACATAATAAGATGAATTATTTCTGGAAGTGGAGGAGATTTTCTCCATCATCTACTCCCACATTAGGGAATATTCAACAGTGAATCAATTCTCTCCATGCTAGGAAGCGGGAATATTGTTTGTCATGGTAAGAGCCAATGATTTTATCAGACAGTACTATCTGATGTTTTGCATAAGCCAAAGACAAACAGGCTTGTAGTTCTTTGTTTTGACTGTGGTGGCATAGTACATTGTAGATAAGTGAAACTGCAATTCAATTGACCCAGTATTTGTACAAATATATCAAATATATATGCACAGTGGTGATCAAAACAGAACAATCTAAAATTAATTAATTTCATTTCAGTAATTTAATTACAATTCATTAATTAAGGTCACTATCCAGTTTGAAGTAATCCTAACAGGATTAAAGGAGCAAGCATATTTGTTAAATACTGTATAGGTTATGTATACTGTATCGGAAGCATAGTATATGAAAATACCTTATGAGATATTTGAAAAATAAATACACTTTCAGAAACCTTGCAGTAATTGGTGATGATCTTACACCTAAGGTAAATTCCTTAATTATCTGATATTTAACTGACAGCCAAACTCATTCAAGTCTCCTTAAAAGGCTGGTCACAGGGAAACATAACTATTTTACATGTCGTCAGAAAAGTGGCTTATTCTTACATTTATTCATACAAATAAAATCATGAATTGGTATGAAAACTTATGGTTTTTCAAAGGAGGCATGTCTCCAAAGCACACCCCTAACCCTACCCCTCAATGGGATGAGTAAATCATACTAAGATGTATGAACGTGATTGTACAAATTAATACGAATTCACCACTATAACAAAAAGTTATGAATTGCTGTTAGATTGAATATATCTAATTATTCATTCATTTTCTTTTTGGCTTAGTCCCTTTATTAATCTGGGGTCGCCACAGCGGAATGAACCGCTAACTTATCCAGCATATGTTTTACGCAGCGGATGCCCTTCCAGCTGCAACCCATAACTGGGAAACATCCACACACACTCATTCACACACATACACTACGGACAATTTAGCTTACCCAATTCACCTGTACCGTATGTCTTTGGACTTGTGGTGGAAACCAGAGCACCCGGAAGAAGCCCACGCCAACACAGGGAGAACATGCAAACTCCACACAGAAATGTCAACTGACCCAGCCGAGGCTCGAACCAGCGACCTTCTTGCTGTGAGGCGATCGTGCTATCCACTGCGCCACCGTGAGGCCCCATATCTAATTATATAAATGATTAAAACTACTATAATGTATACTAATAATTTATAAATGAGGCCTCACAGTGGCGCAGTGAGTAGCACGTTCGCCTCACAGCAAGAAGGTCGCTGGTTCGAGCCTCGGCTGGGTCAGTTGGCGTTTCTGTGTGGAGTTTGCATGTTCTCCCTGTGTTGGCGTGGGTTTCCTCCGGGTGCTCCGGTTTCCCCCACAAGTCCAAAGACATGCGGTACAGGTGAATTGGATAGGCTAAATTGTCCGTAGTGTATGAGTGTGAATGGGTGTGTATGGATGTTTCCCAGAGATGGGTTGCAGCTGGAAGGGCATCCGCTGCGTAAAACATATGCTGGATAAGTTGGCGGTTCATTCCGCTGTGGCGACCCCAGATTAATAAAGGGACTAAGCCGAAATGAAAATGAATGAATGAATGAATAATTTATAAATAACTTAAAATACAAGTAGTGACTTAATGATATTAAAATAAAAGTGCAGCACAGTTGCAATTATAGTAAGATATGATATGAAAACCAAAACCATGCAGGATCTCTAAAGAAAAACTACATTTCTTTCAACACCGTAGTAACACTAGACAGATGTTTTATTATTCATGCTTTGACATTGTTCAGGCCAGTCCCATTTAGTGAACTTATTATTATAACCTAAACTTATGTTGATCATATGCCTGTTGTGCTCTTCATGGGTAGATTTTCCAGATAAGTGCATCGACGCTTATGAAAACCACTCACACAATACGTTTATCATTTGTCACAATAAGGCAAGCATTAGAGAATAGAGGATTAATGATTTCTGGTAGCCCTGCCTTTGTCTGTCGTTCAAACAGAATGCAGGTTTCACTTGAGCACTTTCACACTGAACGTGACCTTTCCGTAGTACAAACAAATTGTAAATAAAACAAGCCAACACAATGCGCTGACATTCACATAGAAGCAACATTTTTATTGGGCAATAGCATTCTGGAGAATGTGTGTAGGTTGAAGTGTGGGCCACAAAGGCTGTATCTTTCATTTCAGTTGAAGATCATTATTTGCATTAAGAAAAATGATGAATAATACAGCTGATAAAAACATTGAAGTGCAAATCGAAAAATGATTAACAAAGCAAGCATCAGGTGGCTTGCAGGAAAGAGGACGCAGTTGCTGTAGTGAACATAATGTGTTTATTGAAAGGACAAAACACAGCTAGACAGACAAAACAAGGATAACAGTCCAAACAAGACAACACTAGAATCAAGGCTATACAAGAGTAAGAGCAGCAGTGGACAGAACCAGGGCTGTGTGCAAAATTGTGTACTACTCTAGTAGGTACTACATTTGAATTTGAATCTACTACACAACCATTAGAAAAGGAGGTTCTATTTATTATGGATGTGAGTAGTATGAATGGAACTTGGACGTACTATATCTGCCATTTGCCATTATCATGTGACCTACCCGCATTAGTTGTGCCACTTTACCCTATTCATGAATTCTCTCGTGTGGCATCATGGGATAGCGTAGCGACCATTGGATGCGCATTTTAGAATCTCGCTGGAAGTAGTAGGTCATCTTGCATACTGATTTTGATCTCGCATTGTTTCCATGGGCCAGCCTGTACACCCGCCGTTGACCTACTCACACTTGCAGCTTCTCCATGTTGGACGTCCAGTGTTCTCCAGCACAATATGTTTGGCCAGAGGAGAAATGGTTGTGCCAAACTGAGCCTGGTTTCTCTTGAGTTTTTTTCCCCTTCATTTTCGTCAATTTGTGAAGTTCGTTCCACGCCACTGCTTGGTTTTGGACTTGTGGAGCTGCGCATCAATGGATTTGCTCTTCAGTGTTTGGACTTTTAGCAGTGAAAATTAAACCACACTGAACTAAACTGAACTTCAACTCTGGACTGACAGTTTCAATTTACTAGAACTTCTGTGTTAAGCTGCTTTCACACAATCTACATGGTAAAAACGCTATAGAAATAAAGATAAATTGAAGGCCAATTGAATTGAATTGCAGGCCAAAGCTTACTAGATGGAGCATAAACATCAGACTAACAGGCCTGGGAAGTCCAGGATCGCATTGTACTTGGCAAAACCATGACGTGCCTGAGAAGTCATTGACCATGGGGAGCAGAACACAGGACAGGATTGTAACCAGAACTTGACAAAACACTGAAAAAACAAACAAAAAGACATCCAACAGGCAGTAATAATTATTCAGGGAAAATTAAGCTATAACTAGATCTCAAGAATTCATTCATTCATTCATTTTCATTTCGGCTTAGTCCCTTTATTAATCTGGGGTCGCCACAGCGGAATGAACCGCCAACTTATCCAGCATATGTTTTACGCAGCGGATGCCCTTCCAGCTGCAACCCATCTCTGGGAAACATCCACACACACCCATTCACACACATACACTACGGACAATTTAGCTTACCCAATTCACCTATACTGCATGTCTTTGGACTTGTGGGGGGAAACCGGAGCACCCAGAGGAAACCCACGCCAACACAGGGAGAACAAGCAAACTCCACACAGAAATGCCAACTGACCCAGCCGGGGCTCAAACCTTAGATTGACCTTCTTGCTGTGGGGCTAGACCTTCTTGCTGTGAGGCGATCGTGCTACCCACTGCGCCACCGTGAGGCCCATCTCAAGAATGAAACATGACAAAACAAACAAATCTAAATCCAAAAGTCACAAATACATGAACAGAACTAGACTGGCTTGGACAAAAATTAGGGGAAGAGATAAAACAGAAGGAACAAAGACTTCAATAAATCTAGAATCTTAAAATCAAACAGAAATGAACAATCACAAGGTCTGATGAAGACGTTGAAAATCTAATCTGTCTAAGGGAAATTCACTCACTCCTTTTTATTCACTCCTTTAAGTGGACTATATTAGTAGACTAATGTAGGGAACAGTGAATGAGGGTATAGGATGTGATTTCAGATCCATAACTTGGTTTGCTCATTAAGGTCTGCATGGTTTAAGTTGGAGCAGAACCATCCAGGACCAAACCTGCCCACCCCTGGTCTGAGCTAACCATTTTTTTCTGCATAAATTAGCTTGCCAGACCATCATGAGGATGACCAAAAATCCTCTTTCATAGTTTCAACAAGCTTCCCATACCTGATTTTCTGCTTCTAAGACCACTGTGCCATTACAGGTACCTATAAACCTCAAAGAGAACAAAAGTCCACTAAACGAACACACTTTCTTTCAAATCTCAGTTGGGGCTTTAAGATTTTACTGTCACGCCCTGCATAGGTATTGAAGTTACCCAATAGAACCACACAGAAGGTCAGACACTCTGAACTGTGGTTTGGTGCATAAGCACAGAAACTCCTGTCCCAGGCAAGGCTTCAAGGGAGGACTATGAAAACCCTGTTCCAGGAAAGATCTATTTTTTTGCCGATTGTTCTGGGGAGTTTCTCTCTTTTTTGCATGTTCTCTGATAAAGGTGAATTGGACAAACTGAACTGACCATAGTGTATAAGTGTGTGTGTGTGTGAATGAGAGAGTGTTGATTCATGAGTGCACTCTCAGGGTTGAGTTGTGGCAGGAAGGGCATCCACCAGTAAAACCACCAGAGTAATTGGTGGTTCATTCCACTGTGGCTGCCCCTGATGAAGCAGGGACTATGCCAAAGGAAAGTGAGTGAGGGGTCCTTTAATGGACATGACAGTGGTGAGTGTAGACAGAAATGTGTGAGGAGCAGAAGAGAAAGGATCAGTAGAGGACCTCAAGCCAGGAATCAAACACAGGTTGATGTGATGATGTAACGTGCTGACAATGCACTTAACCTCAAGTCTGTTGGCGCAGACGTACATTTCTCTTTAATCTACTGTACATTGCAATGCAGGAAAATCCCAAAACAATACGCACAGTATTATCTTTATATGCAATAATATGAAATACTCTTTTATAGAGCGCATTTGAGCTTATTTCCCCTGCAGCATCATGGCTGTCAGCGCAGTATTGTAGCCACTCTTTGTTCTTTAGGTGGGCTTTGTTGTGACTGTATCTCACCCACTACACAGAGAGTTACAGTATCATTATGGAAAAACGGAACAGGCATAGGCGGCACTGCTGTTTGTTCCATGCAAATTTGTCATGTAGGAAAGAGGTTGGTGGATTACGTCAGGTTAAGTCCTTCGTGGAATGATGTTCAGAGTATAAAAGTAACTCTCAAGCACCAATATAGAGCATCATTCCTACTTTTTGCATTGTGACAAGACTGAACAGAAAGATCAGAATGAACATCTCTGCTTTGTTGGTGGGTACATCTTTACGACAAAGCTTTTGCTCAGATATCAGAACATACTGTATATTTAGTGTATTTGTCCACTAATTGAATCTTTTTCTTTAAAACAGGTGTGTATTTTTGCTGCCATGTCTGCTTATGGGCATCATCATCATCATCGTCATCTTCATCTACCTTGCTCAGATTGCAATAATCCATGCAGTTCAGAAGAACGGGAAAAAGTTATTGAGAAGTACTCCCAGCTTTTCCTCTTTTCAGACTGCAGGAAATACAGCCACATTTCAAAAAAAGCCAATCCTTCTTGGGAGTGCGAGTAAGTATCATTTTATGCTTTTTTATGCTTTTTTCTGTGTTGTAATGTTAGAAGAGCCACTGTTGTGTGGATAAAAAGGTCACTCAGGCTGAGTCCGAAATCGTCTACTACTCAGTAGGTACTGCATTTGAATTTAAACGTACTATTTGGCCGTTTAAAAAGTAGGTTCTATACAGTATGAATGCAAGTAGTATGAATGGAACTCGGACATACTACATCTGCCATTTTGTCATGATCACGTGACCTACCCGGGTGAGTTGCATCGCTTACTACTCGTATACTGATTTTCAAATTCTATGAATTTGGACATACTACTCGGCTCGCATACTGATTTTAACCTACTATATAGTATGGAAGTATGCGATTTCGGATGCAGCCTCAGACTTTTTTTGTTTCTTCATTATTTAAATAATGTTTCAAATGTTTATGCTTTATAAAGCCAAAAAAAATGGACATGTCTGACTTTTATTTAAGTTATTTTTTTTTGCTGATGATCATAATTTATATCCTCTATTTTTGTCTCTTTTGTTTACAGACCAGAAAAGGACATGGACAGGGAACCTCAGGCAGTCTTTAATGCCAAATGTAAAGAGTGTAAAAATGAGTTAGAAAAAGCAGTGCCGATTCAGCAAAATATCAACATGTTGTTCAGACAGAGCTGCGAGAGAACGCATAATCACACACTCCTAGTATTACATGTAAAACCAGTCACAGTCTCATTAGGCTGCACGTGTGTAAAACTCGCTAATATGTAAATCATGTCTGCATGTTCAGATAATTTAATGCCATAGTTACAACAAGTCATGTATTTCATTTAAATGAACCAAACAACAAATACCTCTAAATGAAAAATCAGCACTTTTGTGTGTGTTCTACAAGTTTTAGTTAAATGCGCTTGATATTTTGAAATGAAATGCCTCTTAAAATCTTGTAATAATTTGTCTTTATATTTGTATAGAATTATGTTAAACATATTCAGAGTTTGCGCACTTATATGTGCTAAAGTATTCTTCTCATAGAAGTGCAAAAAGCCTGCTTAAATATACTGAACAGGTTCATTTTTGTTTGAACAGCAGATTTTTTTCTTTTGATTTTGTGTAACAGCTCGTTCAGATACCATGTTATATGTCACAGTTATATTATTATCTTAGATTATGAATGTTTTTCATGAATTTTGTCCAATGATTGGTTTGTAAAGAACTTTGCAATCATCCTTCATGTATAAAAATGCTGTAAAACAATGTTTTAATTCAATAAAGTCTTTAAAATGTAATATTCATATGATTTGTTTTGTATTTCTTTAATGTTTCATGATCAAGTAATTTGCTTGGATATTGTTTACATTATTCTTTTCAGCAATTTACTTTTCTTTGGTGACAAATGTGACCTTTATTAAAGTAGAAAACACAGATACAAAGGTGGCAATGCTCTGTGTTTATTTTCCAGAGAAGATGTAGCTGAAATGTGGATTCATCATTCAATATATTCAGCACAGTGATATACTGAATCAAAGATGTCGATTTCACACGTTAATAAAACGTATTATTATGGTACAGGACAAAACTCAGTGTGTGATGAAGCCTATCCCTTACAAAAAGTATACTAAAGTAATATTGAAATATATATTTGAGTAATTACTAACATCTATGTACTAGTAAGATACTTGTAGGTGTACTACTTGAATACCGCTTGGGTCTAAATTGGGCTACTTTTCAGTCTCTAAAAGTATACTTATAAGTGTGCAAATAGAAAACTTTAAGTGCACAAATAGTCCACAGTTAGGTTTTTCATTTGTACTGCAAGTGAACTTATGAGTAAACTAGTAGTTGATGCCTACAATCCCTGCTAATGTAGTCTCTGTGGTTACAATCCAAGTGCACTTGGCTATTTCTTCAATTTAATTTGAAGACACTCAAAAGTATTTGTGATGTGCTTATAATACAAATAAACTCTTTAATATTACTTAATAAACGATTAGATGAGTTTACGCAAGCATGTACTAACAGTATACTAAGAATACTTGAAGTTGTTCCAATTTATCACATACAAGTACACCAAATACACTATGCATTTCTATATATTACAGTAGCTAATCATTAAAACATGTATACAGACATTTAGTCTATTAGAATATTCATGTCTGGCATTGAATAGAGAAAGAGAAAAAAATGGAATAAACTCACAGGTTTGATTCCTGATTATACAGTATTTAACTGTATAGACTACTACCTTTTGAATATTTTATCTATAAATCTGGATTTACATTGACATTGTCATGTAAAGCAAAACGTAACCTTACAAAATGTCGCCAAAGTTTCATTTATAATATATATGTAAAAATCTAAAGGTAACACTAAAAATAAGTTTCAGCTTGTAAAACCTAAAAACATTGATGAGGCAACATTCTGGTTATTTTTAGGTTATTTAAAAATACCACCAGGAAATTACCTCAGAACATACCTCTTTTTTCTAAAAATATCCTGCTGGGAGCCAGTCTGTAAAGTTTACTTTCAGGTTGTAAAAATAATAACATAATTTAATTTAATTCAATTCAAGTTTATTTATATAGCGCTTTTTACTATGTAGATTGTGTCAAAGCAGCTTAACATGTTCTAGTAAAGTCCAGATTTCAGAGTTTGATTCAGTTCAGTTCAGTTCAGTTCAGTTCAGTGTGGTTAAAGTTTCACTGCTGAAAGTTAAAATACTGAAGAGCAAATCCACCGAAGCGCAGCTCCACAAGTCCCAATCCGAGCAAGCCAGTGGCAACAGTGGCTTGCTTTTAAAACTGTGCTTTTAAAACTGTGGCTTGCACAGTTTTAAAACATAAAAATGTGTTATGTGTTATTGTTAGATTATTTAAAATAATGTATCTCAACGTTCTGGGAACTTAAATTGTCAAAAAAAAAAAAAGAAATGTAAGTGGTAGTGGGACTCTTCATCTGTAGTTTTCTATGGTTAACCTGCAAGTGTACTTGGCTATTTCTTTGTCAATTATTTGTAATGTGATTGTAATACAAATAAAGTACTCTTAATATTACTAATGAAGTATGAGACAAGCATACACATAAAGTACACTAAGAATACTTGAAGTTGTTCCAATTTATCACATAAAAGTACACTAAAAGATATGCATTACTATAAATTACAGTAGCTAATCATTAAAACATTTATACTGACAATTAGTCTGGCTAAGGCATCACGGTGGCGCAGTGGGTTGCATGATCGCCTCACAGCAAGAAGGTTGCTGGTTTGAGCCTCGGCTGGGTCAGAGTTGGCATTTCTGTGTGGAGTTTGCATGTTCTCTCCGAAATATATATATATATATATATATATATATAT
>CAIGQW010000317.1:6489782-6518333 GCA_903798125.1 Danio choprae | reverse complement strand
TGCAAATATGGCAGCCGAGTAAACAGATTTTTCTTTGAAGGGTTTTGACACATTAAATGGACATGACCTCAATGATTTTTGGTGATTGTGTGGACATATAAATGAATGCCAGTTAAGGTCCAAATTGTATTGATATTTGACAGTTTTTAATACATCAGTTTTGAATATATTAAAGACAGCTTTTTCATTGGTTCTTTTGAGTGTTACAATCTTTTGTTTACTTTATTTAAGAATACAAAATGGCAGCACGGTGGCGCAGTGGGTAGCACAATCGCCTCACAGCAAGAAGGTCGCTAGTTCGAGCTCCGGCTGGGTCAGTTGGCATTTCTGTGTGGAGTTTGCATGTTCTCTCCGTGTTGGCGTGGGTTTCCTCCGGGTGCTCCGGTTTCCCCCACAAGTCCAAAGACATGCGGTATAGGTGAATTGGGTAAGCTAAATTGTCTATAGTGTATGAGTGTGTATGGATGTTTTCCAGGGATGGGTTGCAGCTGGAAGGGCATCCGCTGTGTAAAAAATATGCTGGATAAGTTCACCCCAGATTAATAAAGGGACTAAGCCGAAAAGAAAATGAATGAATGAAGAATACAAAAATATATGTATTTAATACATTAAGCACTATATTTTGCTTTTGTAATAAAGTCCAGTACTATTTCACTTTGAGTTTCATGATATATATAATCTCCAGTATATAATCTCCAGTATTCTCTTTAAAAACTATTGGTTAATTAATCAATTATCGGACAGTATGTTCTAACCGAGTTAGCATAACGCCTTGGTGCGTAACACATATGACTCTGATGGCATCAATGCGTAAATTATCAGCCAATTCAATTTTTTGGGTGATTTATAAATATCACTTTAATGACCTTGCATAGCACACTATCATCTATAATTGTGTATTCTGGAATAGTGCTCCATTGTTTGTGTGTATGGGTGTTTCCCAGTGATGGGTTACAGCTGGAAGGGCATCCGCTGTGTAAAACATATGCTGAACAAGTTGGCGGTTCATTCCGCTGTGGCGATCCCTGATTAATAAAGGGACTAAGCCAAAAAGAAAATGAATAATACTCACAGCGAACAGTAAATAGCCTGTAGCATTAGCTGGCCTTTTTTGTTTTAATACTGTGCATCTGTGTTTATTCTACAGATGAGGTCACTGAACACCAGGATTATCAGGATCGCTGATCATCTACTGTAGTGGAAAATATCTTATCAGTTTTATTTCTCCCACTCCGACCCTGTCTGTGACCCTGTGAATGTGAGTAGGTACGTGTGTATTTGTGTGTGAAAACCCAAAGCCTGGGAACACAAGCGGAAAATATGGACCGCGGTCTATTTGGGGCAGTTTATAATGGGACTTTAGTAAACATAGCTCTCATTCTTTGGATGGAATGAGGCCAGATCTCACGAAGAACAACCAGTTCCATTAGAGAACAACACACATCCCATTCAGTCATTCCTAAAGCAAAGCAGACTCTGTGCTTAGCCTCCAATTAATAGATATGCAATTATTATGTAATCTAAAGTCAGATAAATCATCATATCTGATTCTGGGGTTCATTATTGCTGTCATTCTTCAACAAACGCTTTTCTAAAACAAATTGTGCTGAAAATTACTGCTAAAATAGTTAAAGGTCCCATGAAGTGCTTTGAAATATGCAATTTTTATTCAATGTTTGACGTATTCTCAACTAAAAAATAAAAAAGAGGGTGGGACATAGAGTAGCTCCTTCCCTTTAAAAAAACAGCCAATAGCGTTTTGCTTTTATCACAGCTCTGCCAGCGAGAGCGGTTGGGATCAAGCGCATCAAATGAAAAGCAAACGAGAAGCGTCCTGAAGGGGGCGGGGCATGTGAGATACTAGAGAGCATTTGATTGGTCAAGATTTGATGAGAAACTTAAGTATGAGGTGACGTGAAAAAAAAATTGTTGATCCATTTAGGTGGAAGTGACAAACTGCAAGCTTTAAATGTTTACATTAGTTTTATATTTTCTAAATGAAAATTTGGTCACTGTTTTGGAGCGCACTAGCTTATAGATATCCTTAAAACGAACAGACTGAAAATAACATCTAATTTGTTTTATTGAAATTTCATGGGACCTTTAAGATTGTTTTCTCTTTGAATATCTTTAAAATATATTCCTGTGAAGGTAAAGCTGTATTTCTTCAGTGTCACATGATCCTTAAGAGATGTTTGTAATACAATGATCTAAAAAACATTTATTAATATTATCAATGTTATTATTAACTCTCCTGCTGTGATTTTTATCCTTTATCTTTTTTAAATTAAAACTATTTTATTAGACAAAATTCACATTCACATTTCAAAGACATGGCTTGTTTAACGAATGAGTGCAAATAATAGAAAATGTGTATTCAATATTTGTGCATAAAGTGTCAGATATGATATCCTAACATAACAAATTGCATCATAAACCAAGGGTAAATGGACACTTGCCAAACTGGGAAGAGAATGAAGACGAGAGGCAGAATGTTTGTTTTCAAGCACAGATAAGGTAAAACAAGACAAGTGTGGGAAAAGACAGACCGACACACACGCACGCGCACACACACACACACATACACACACACACACACACACACACACAAACACACACACAAACACGCACACACGCACACACGCACGCACACAAGCACACACACACACAGGGCTGTTATCACTGGCATAACAACTCAAAAAGCCACACACACGCACACAGAGAGGTGAATAAACATACCTGCTACCCCTGGTGTCGTACTGCCTCATGTTCTTAATAAAGTGGATTTTCTTCATTGAGCGCGGACGAGGAGAACCAGACGCGTTCCGGCTCCTGAGGAGACACACAGATGTGTAAAACAAGAAACACGTTTGAAAATAATGCAGAAAATCATTTAGTCACACATTCACATTTGGCTTTTAAAGCTGTAAGAAGACTTCAGTAAATTTGTAAATAGCTTTGGAAAAACTAAAATCTACATGTTCAAGTCAAGTCAAGTCAAGTCGTGCTTTATTGTCATTCCGATACATGTGTGGACATACAGAGGAACGAAATGTGGTGTCTCGCAGGACAACGGTGCTACATGGATTAATCATAAATACAAACACAACACTGGACATAAGAGCTATTATAAAAAAAACTATGCATAACTAACATATATTATAAAATAATATATTCCTACAATTATATATATAAGCAGATTCCTATACAATGATGATGACCATGTTATTTTACGTTTGATTGATTGTTCAATTTTCGTACTTGAATACTGTTATACTCTTCTGAAAACCATAAAGCACTGTTTATTTAACTCTTATTTTTGCATTTTATATTGTAATTCATTATATTTTATGCAGATGCTGATCATCCCAGTCGATCTAAATGAATGAACTCTTTCCAAATAGAGCTATTCAAATCATCTGGCAAAATTATATTCATATTGCAGTATATATATGTCAGATTTGTCCAATATCGTGCAGCCTTATTACATGGGTGTTTGAATCGAGGCTGCAATCCTTATACTATTAATCATAAAGTTTTATGCCTCATCTTGGAATTGTTACATAAGTTTCTGACTGAACTTGACACAACATACATGCTGCAATGACTTAATGGTGACATCAGTGAACTAACTAGTCAAAACAAGTGCCGACAGGTATTTAACCCCAAGCGACTTCAAATAAATGAACGAAAACGAAAACGAAAAAAAAACAACAACAACTGCAATCACATGGATTGATGTTAGTTTCCAACTGCTTGTTTTCTTCACATAAAGTCATCTATTATTATACACCAGTTTGTTCCTGTTGAGTCAAGCAGAGTTTGGTCATTTCTTGGGAGGTGCTGCTTTATACGTATGTGGCTGAAGTGTGAGTCAAATGACTGTTTCCCTCCTGAAGGGAATGCGTCATTGTGGCTAATGAAACTGGACAAGTCCTGTTTCACGCTGCACCTTCCTTACAGCTCATTGCTCAGTCAACATTTTACTTACATAATGTGACTATAACTGGCTTTTCAATCAAGAAAAAAATATCAGATGGCAGTTATGGCACTACATATGCATACTAGTACTTCTTATAACACGAAACCTGTAATACATACTGTAAGAAAAGGAGAAACTAAGAAAATGTGTAAGATGTCTAAGAAAGTGTACACCTATATATCTTTATATATAGCTTTTTTTCATTATCTCATTGTTTCTTACTTGTGTTTTTATATTTATATACATGATATTGTATTTTTGTGTTATTTTGCTTTGTTTCTATTATTAGATGTGATTTTTTTTTTACATTCTGTGAAGGGTCTACAGATGAAAATTAAAACAATAAACCTGCAAGTAAATAAATAAACATAGAGCTTTATGTATTGTACACTATTATTTTCCAGAGCAATTTTTTGACACCATACTGACATATTGAAGAGCATTTTTATGATAATAATAACTTTCCATTGATATCTTTCCTTCCACAGATTTTCTCCATATTAGGCAGAGACTGTAAAACAGAAGATTATTAGGATAAGCAATGGGTCAAGAACTGCTGCGCTACAGCATTTTTCATGGGTAATTTTAGATTGTATTTTTCAAACGACTCAAATATCTCATGCACAGGAATGTACAATAGTGCCAAGAGAACTCTACAATAATTTGGAAAATATGGATTACGCAGCATTAAACTGGAAGATCAAGCTTTAAAGCCCAAATATCAAGTGGCCGAGCATGCAAATCCCACTCGATTTCTGTAGCATTTCATCTAGTGCCTCTTAAATAATGTGCAAAAAGAGTAATAATCAATTATTGGGTATTTGTTTTAAATGGCACCTCAACTAATTCTTAAGTTTCTAAAAAAGCCAAAATATTATGTGGAATCCATGGATTCAAATTAATTTTCCCTGAAAATTCCGTATGAAGTCAGCCTGTAGGGTTATGTGTCTTACCATAACTATAGTTACATAATCTTCAGTCTGTCTCATCTAAACCCCTCTTTCACTACATGAGCAACGCACATTTCTGCCACATGCTTTAGGCACAAAACCAGGGCACAGAGACCTTCTGTTTGATTTGAAAAGTATTACACAAGCCTAGTGTGCCGAACAAACACAAACAACTCCCCCTATTCACACCCTCCATCTGCTCTCCACCATTTGTGTGGTGATACGCACGATCCAAATGACTGTTATCATAACCCAGGGCAAGGAACCGCACCTGCGTGCAGACACTGAGATACAGAGAAAAGCTGAAGATAGTGACTGAGCGCAAGTGACTTAAAGCCCCTTTTTTATTTCCAGAATGAAAAACGTGACTATCTCTGAAGCAGCCGCCAGCTTTGCATAAACCTCATTCTCTCTCTGCCCATCTGTCGCTCACTTGATCCCGACATTTTATTTTTCCTTTTGTCTCTCTCTGTTGATTTCCTCGTAAATCCCCCAATCCATTTGAGTCCAAGTCAAACCCAGAAAATGGGATGGAGGGGAAACTAAGCGATAAGCTCGGTGAGGCGGGACCAAATCACAGACTCCATCAGAGTGGGCAGTGAGTCCGGTCAAAGATAGATGTGTTTTGGATGAATCATCCAGAAAAACAACACATTCAATTACACTCAGAAAATTACCTTATCGCTCGTTTAAACTACTTATTTAAAATTAGTTGAAACAACACAATTCTTAGGTTTTTTGGGAGGACAACTTAACTGTTTTACGTTCAATCCACTTAAATTTGTACAAATGATTGTTAACTTAATCAATTTGAGTTGGGGCAACATGTAGGAATTGTGTGGGACTCTGCATTTTTTTACAGTGTAGTTGGTCTTTTCACTGTTTGTATCAATGATGCCCCTGTAAAATAAAATAATTTATTTCTTTGAAAATATTAACATGACATATTTTGTGATGTATATGTAATATAATATTAAAATTTAAATATGACAGGGCGGCACGGTGGCTCAGTGGTAAACACTGTCACCTCACAGCAAGAAGGTCGCTGGTTTAAGTCCAGGCTGGGCCAGTTGGTATTTCTGTGTGGAGTTTGCATGTTCTCCCCGTGTTTGCGTGGCTTTCCTCGGGTGCTCTGGTTTCCCTCACAGTCCAAAGACATGCGCTATAGGTGAATTGGGTAATTAAAATTGGCCGTGGTGTATGAGTGTTTGTGTGAATGTATGGGTGTTTCCCAGTGGCTGGAAGGACTCCCATGCGTAAAACATATGCCGGAATAATGGGGGGTTCATTTTGCTGTGGTGACCCCTGATACATAAGGGACTAAGCCGAAGGAAAATGAATGAATGAATAAATGAATGAATAAAATATGACAAATTCTGGGAATTTTGCTGATACCAATACGATAATAAATACGACACATTTAGAAGTGATAAGAAAGTCAAAGCTGGGTGTAGAAACAAATGTTTAATTAATTATAATTAATTATAACTATTTGAATGTAACCTGTATTATGTAATCAGATTACAAAAAATCAAGTACTTGTAATTAAAGTAAACTATTTTTTTAAATACTTGTAATCCGTAATAAAGTAATTGTAATCTGAGTACATGAATAGAAGGTTGCTGGTTCGAATCCAGGCTGGACCAGGAGGCCTTTATGTGCGGAGATTGCATATCTTCCTGTGTCCTGTGGGTTTCCTTTTACAAGTAGGTGAATTGGATAAGCAAAATTGGCTATAGTGTATGTGTTCATTTGTTTGTTTAAATTCAGGCCCATTTAAATTGTTTGCAACCACTTACCTTAAAAAAGAATTCAGTGTAGAGGCATTTCTTCCCATGAAAGAAATCATGTACCAGGGCTCTAGACTATCTTTTTGCACTGGTTGCACCCAAAATCTTTTTCTAAGGTGCACCAGAACAAAAGTTAGGTGCACCCATTTTTTTTGACCGCATCGCATTTAACACCGCAGTTAAAAAATAAATGCTATCCATATAGGCAATATCTACTTGTAAATAATTAACTAACAGTCTGGTCAACAAAGTTCTTTATTTAAAGCACAATTCTACAAGAAAGGTAACTTACTACTGTCCTTTACTATCTCTGATTGGTTTAAACTAGGGATGCTCATATTGACCATTTAACCCAGTGGTCACCAAACTTTTTTAGCCTAAGGTCCCTAACTTCTTGCTGAAAGGGAAGATCTACCTATTTAAAAAATTTAAAAAAAAATAAAGCTGTATTTTTCATTTGTATTTTCAGCTTATGACCTTTAATTTAATATTTTGAACTATGTAAAAAAAGCACTAGTTTAACCTACTCTACATTTTTTAACTGATGAAACCAAATATATCTGTGACAAAGTTTGGTAAAAGGATTTTTAATTATCTTTTGCAGGTACAAATCTACAAATAATAATAATAATAATTATAATAATAATAATAACTATGGGCCTAACAGTGGCGCAGTGGGTAGCACGTTCGCCTCACAGCAAGAAGGTCGCTGGTTCGAGCCTCGGCTGGGTCAGTTGGCATTTCTGTGTGGAGTTTGCATGTTCTCCCTGTGTTGGCGTGGGTTTCCTCCGGGTGCTCCGGTTTCCCCCACAAGTCCAAAGACATGCGGTATAGGTGAATTGGGTAGACTAAATTGTCCGTAGTGTATGAGTGTGAATGGGTGTGTATGGATGTTTCCCAGAGATGGGTTGCAGCTGGAAGGGCATCCGCTGCGTAAAACATATGCTGGATAAGTTGGCGGTTCATTCCGCTGTGGCGACCCCAGATTAATAAAGGGATTAAGCCGAAAGAAAATGAATGAATGAATGAATAATAACTATGACAACAATAATAAACTAAAACAACTGCAGCATACATTCACAATGTTATAAGAATGCAAACTGCTGCTTACAGCTATATTATTGTGTGAGTTTAAGTGCAAACACACCGAATGCGTTGTTTGAAGTGAGATAAGCCCTTTTAAACAGTTTTTATTGGCAATGAGGGTTTTTTTGCGCTGCTTTGGTGCCTCACGTTTTTGCAGTTGAACAAAAAGGTTTACATGTTTTCACCTCACAGCTGTAGGCGTGCCTGAAAACGCAAGCATGTGGCACCGCATGCGCGCCATTCCTTTTTAGTGCATATTTGAACGGCCCCTTATTACTTTGAGGCTCGCGCCTTGCAATGTCATATGGAGAGGTTTATATCAATGTTTGCGGCAGTCATTCATGTGATCTACCGGAGAGTGATAAAAGTCAACATATATGCCCCTTGTCATTGTTTCTCATCACCGCGGCCGCAGCATGTGCATCTGTTTAAAGCTTCTGTAAGGAAAGAGTTATTTGACAGACGACACTCAAAAAAAAAAACATGATTCTTTGCCATTAACTGTACACTATGTAAGGGCATTCTATACGTTACAACATTGATAGGATCTGTTGTTCAGGTTATGTTTCCTTTTTAATATTAATTGCCTTTAAAATCTCTAATACCATTATTACCCCTCGTTGCTGGTAAGTCTTTAAGCAAAGCTTATATTGATGCACTGATATTTATGTGCTAGTTTGACACTATACACTAAACTGAGGACATTTTAGCCAATTCAAAACACTTCTCATACATGAACTCACCGCGACTGAGACGGAGAAAATTAAAGCACACAAGCAGAGGAAAAATCAGATGATCAAGACATAATCTTTAAAATAATAACTTGTATTGAAAATGTTGACAGAGGTTTGTGATATATGAATTACAGAGGAGTATTAATTAATCGATTATTTTGCATGGAGCGATCGATTTGATGTATAGGCCTACTATTTCTATTTGATGGAAGAAAAAAAAAACTTAATATGATCGAAAAAAACTGCCTATGTGCTTATTAAAAAAAGGATTCAGTCAGTGTTTTCATAGCCTAATGTTTTTGTAGCCTAATCTAATTTTGTAATTTAAGTGAAAATAATGAGTGCTTCCCTATTTATTTTATTCTTGTTATTTAGTAGGTATTCTGTTTTTTTGTTATTGGAAACGCGTGAATATGGAAATGTGCGTGAAAATTCTGTTGTTTGCACATCTTAAAATAAATCAATATTTTAAAAAGCAATATTTAATGTGCCAGACACAAAATAGACACGTCAAATATAAAAACAAATAAATAAATAAATAATTTTATATTATTCTGATCGGTTAACAGTTAATATAACGTGGTTGTCATTTGGAAAGATTAACCGAATAAGCATCTCTAGTTTGTGTCTATTGAACCACCGTCGGAGACTTTTTAAAAATGTATTTATTTTTTGCCCTCGAATGGCTTGACGCACCGGTGCGACCTAAGATTTTTTTTTAGTCGCATTATTGGGTCGCACATGCCACCAAATTGGTCACACTCTAGAGCTCTAGAGCTCTGTATACTATTTAATCTAACTAAAGCGAAGCAGTTTAAAAGGTACAAATGAGTTTATGCCTTACAACATTTTTGTGCCACTAAAACATTATCATTTTGAAATGTGCTAAAAATTACATTTAATTGCTTATTAGTGCTTTAAACCCTTTCTATCCCTGAGATATTGCCATTACGTTATAGCAAGGCTGTTTTTAAACATACAGTAACAATCAGTCTACAGGATTTCACAGATAACCAAGTAAACTAGGAAGGGACTTGTTTTTTGGTTTCATCACAAGCCATTCACACATTGGCAAAAAAAAGAAGTGATCAACACATAAACATTCTTAAATTTAGTCCATTTAAGGGCACAATTCACAGGACAGTATGACTCTCATCAGCCAGGCAGGGAATCTCATAGATCAGGCTGGCAAAGATAAACAGACATTTAAGAAAGAATGTACAAAAACTCAAGTTAAGAGTCAGTGGGAATGTTAATCCCCTCTCCCCTCCATATACCACTGCTCTGCTCTCTTTATATCCCATTTGTATATGCAACATATCTCATAAACCTCAGGTTCACAATATCCCTGCCTCTCATTCCAGGGGATCAATGGCTGTTTGGCCGAGTTGATGCAGTCAGGCCACAGTCACGTCACAAGGCTTTGAATAAATACCCAGACGTAATCCTGCCCGGACTGGACATGCACAGTATTAAAGCGCTGAGAGAACATATGGCCTGATTCCATGCTTCCAGTGTTTCAACAGCACACAGGGATGAAAGACCAGGCTAAATTACCAGCGCTGGTGGTGCACAAGTGTCAAAGCACTTTATTACAGTCTGAAGAGGAAGTGCTTCAGAGGAACGAGTGGGTGAAATGTCAGGTGAAATCAGTGGGCTTGTGTGGTGGAGTTGCTGCATGGGCTACAACAATATTTATGAGCGAGGCTGTATCTGTCTTTGATCTGAGTTTTGGTAGCGTTGCACCTAAAATAACATGAAACAGTGTTGTTTTGAATAATAAACGCATGACTGAAGATGTACGCTATCATACTTTAACATAATTAATAAAACCAGATACAATGAATAAAACCAGAAAGTTCTGAAAAGATTTTTCAACATTGATAATGATAACGAATGCTTCTTTATTATCCGATTAGCATACTAGAATGATTTCTGAATGATTACGTGACACTGTATTGATGCTGGAAATCCAACTTTTCCAAATTCCATTTAAAACATAATTTAAAAGTCACATTAACAGGGTTTATACACATTTTTACTACTAAAGTTCCATGACTTTTCCAGGACTTTCAAGTAAATTTTCATGACCTAATGATTTATGTAATGTCTACGTATATGTGGAAAATAATGAGAAAACAATGCATGTTAAAATTTATTACAGCATATCATAAAACACACAACAATCTATTTAGTTGCAATTAATTTTTATATCTATGTAAAATCTATTTAGTTAATGGTTACACAGCACTAATAATGTGAGAGCATGTTTATGGCCAAGGACAGAAAAGAAGTAAAGACAACTAACCTATATTCAAGTATAAAGATATTTGTTACAGAATAATTTCAATGACTTTTCTAAAACTTTGCGGGTTTTTCTGTTTTTCCTGAACTTTTCCAGGCCTGGAAAATGCCATGTCAAAATTCCAGGACTTTTCCAGGTTTTCCATGACCGTATGAACCCTGCATAAAGGTGTAACTAAAACTTCTGTCATCATTTACTCACTCTTCACTTGTCACATTCCTGTTTGAGTTTCTTTCTTCAGTTGAACACAAAACAAGATATTTTAAAGAAAGCTGGAAACCTGCAACCATTGACTTCCATAGTTTTTGTTTTCCTTACTAGTATGGAAGTCAGCTTTCTTCAAAATATCTTCTTTTGTTTAACAAAATAAAGATACTTACAAAGGTTTGGAACCACTTGAGTGTGAGTAAATAAAGAGGACATTTTCTTTTTTGGGTGAACTATAAATTCATAGCATATCTAACAAAGAACATTGGACGACTTCCTGGAGCACCTCAGCTTTGAATTCTGATTATGTCACGGATGCGATTGGCTTAAGAGCATGAGCCAAGCAAGGTCAGTCAGCAAACAACAGCACTTTCCTAACAAAGATACACCCATTACCGTTCCAGTTATTAACTCACATGTGAGGACTTCCTCTAAACAAAGAAAAGCAACCGTTTCTATTCTTAGGTGTGCAACAGAGTTCATTGATTTAACAAATTTTTAATGCAATTTATTTTGCAGAGAACAGTGCGTCTACCAACCAAAGCTCATTTTTCAGTTTTCCCAGTTTTTGGCAAACTACTGTAAGTAACCAACTCCAAACAAACTTAATTTTGCCCTTTTTTTTAAATTTTTTATTATGTCATACTAGTTCAGATAGGACTCATTTGAAGTGTATTGGGGCCTTTAGAACAAGATTTATTAAGCAATCCTATCAATGCGTGACAAGTTCTGCAGGTGATTCAACAGACCTTTCGATAATGACCAACACAATGAATCTACCAAATAGATTAAAAACAATGTGCATTGGTAGACACAAAAAATGACGTTTGCTGTTTGTTTAAACTACTAATTTAAAATGAACTGAAACAACACAATTCTTGATTTTCTTTTGGGACACCTTAAATGTTTTATGTTCACTTCACTTAAATTTGTAAAAACTGATAAGGCAATTTTAATTCCTTCATGTTGTCCCAACACAAATTGATTATGTGGAACCCAGATTTTTTTACAGTGTAATCCACTATCAGAATGCACTTCTAACATTACAAATAAATGAACACAAATGGAGAAAGCACTCTCGTTTCTACCATGCACACTCTCGGTTCTCTGCATTCTTCCTTCTATAGCAATAATCACAGCATGTCAAGTGCAGCATGTCAAGTTTTTTATTTTTTTTTGCCTTAAATAATGGACCACATACCAGTTAACTTACAACTGAAAACCTTACAAATGAGAGAGCAATATGGTCAGCTGCAAAAAGAACCATGTTCATGATGATTTAATGCATATTTTTCACTGGGTCAATAACATAAGTCATTGTAACAAAAAAAAAAAGATGATTCTTTTTTTAAACTACTTATTTAAAACAAGCTGAATCAACATAATTCTTCTGGGTTTTTTTTTTTTTTGGGGGGGGGGGAAATTAAATTTTTTTATGTTCAATCCACTTTAAATTTGTAAAAAAAAAAAAAAAACAATTAAGTGAACTTAATCAATTTGTGTTGGGACAACATGAAGGAATTGTGCAGCTGTGGAACCCAGCATTTTTTACCGTGTTCTCATTTGTGCTGAAATTGACTTTGATTCAAAGTGTAAAAGTTTTAGCAAAATGCTCTTTTGAAAGTGGGACAGGAAAAGTGACTAAAACATTTTAAATGAAAAGGCGGTCAAATACACTATTTAAACATAAACACTAAACCTAACCCAAAAAGACAAACCCAATAAAAAAATGACAAAATGAAAACATTCATTCATTCATTTTCCTTTGGCTTAGTCCCTTATTTGTCAGGGGTCGCATACAGTGGAATGAACCGCCAACTATTCTGGCATATGTTTTAATCAGCGGATGCCCTTCCAGCTGCCTCCCAGTACTGGGAGGAAACAACATACACTCTCACTTTAGTTCATCCAATTCGACTATACTGCATGTCTTTGGACTGTGGGGGAAACCTGAGCACCCGGAAGAAAACCAAGCGAACACAGGAAGAACATGCAGAATTGCAGGACTCCACACAGAAATGCCAACTAGCCCAGCTGGGACTCGAACCAACAAACTTCTTGCTGTGACGTGACAGTACTAATCACTGAGCCACCATGCCACCTCCAAAATGAAAACATCACTTACAAAAACTAATAAAAAAATCTGTCAGCTATCAATTACATAGCAGCTGTTTTGAGCAACACACAAATAGCTTAAAGCCTCAAAGCATTCTGACGATTCATAAAGGCAAGCTCCTACTCGTTGGGCTCTTTACAATTTACCTTCTTATTTTTGAACTTCACATGCATCTCTCACTGCATTCACTCTGCATGATAAGGGTTTCGAGCACCTATTCAAATTGTCTACGCTCCACAAATATAATTCGCCCAGACAAGTTGCTTTTAAGCATGTAAAGGTCAATTTAAATGCATGTTGTCCGCATTTTCTGCTATTTTAAGAAGCCGTAACATTTGAATCAAGCGAGTTCAGCCTTGATTTATTCTACAGTTCATTCCCTGAGGCCTGCAGAGACCCTTTGAAGGGTTGAGAATATGACAGAGTGTCTTAAGCTTTAATCTCTGCAGGTACTGTGTGCAGAACGTGGCGTGCAGTGCTGGAAGACCAACACCACCACAGCCAGTATATGCAACACGAGCTGACCTCAAAGCTCACACTGATAAAGCAAAGTCAGTCTGGTTTGCATCTACATGTCACACAACCACACCCTTTTTACAGTAAAAAGGGGGAAGAAGGTTGTGGGGAGGTACAGTTTAAAAGAATAAAGACCTCCTGTTGCTCAATGGACTGAGGAGGAAATTAAGAGCTGAACATAAATGTCATTCTCTCACTGTGTGCACGACAAATTTTTCACTTCCTCACGTGGAGACTGGAGAGATAAACCAAGCTTAAGTCGAAAACCTCACGCACAAATGGCCAATTTTAGGCAACATTTGTTTGGCTGTGAAGTCATCTGGATTCCAGAAAGGGGCTTGTTCAGTCTGTGGTCAATGTGTGTACTGGTGAGAATGAAAACACAGTCTTTTTCGCATACTTTCGCATGTCTGGAGGAACAATTTAAAAGTCAAGTAGATCAAATCTTGTCATTTAAGCTTCTGCATTGTCTATCAGTAGCTCAGTCTCAGTTATGCATATATATTCAACAAAATAAAAACAGTCAAAGCGATATTTAGAAAGGATTTGGGAAACGAACTGAAGGAAGGTGTGTTCCAAACCAGCTAACTAGAGTGTATTCAATCACAAATGGTTCATTCACTGTAAATAGAGGTGTATATTTATTTAGAGTACAAATAAATTACACTCTGATTGGACAGGTATGGTAAATAAATGACTCAGTATAGACTGTATAGACATAATTATGTATAAACTTTGCGTTTAGTGTGTACATTGTTCTCTGTAATTAGCTTTTGGAGTTTCTGGTGAATAAAAACGATTATAATGATGAGGTTGTGACATCTATTATTATAAACATTTCCAACCACACATACGCTATCATTATCCTGACTGACTCTATAGTGTCTCTCAAACTAAATGTGGAGGTTGGGTCAGAGTAATGATTAACACCTTATGTTATTTATCCATGTTAAGGAAGTGATATGTTCAATTATACTGCGCCAGACAATAATTAATCATTAATTGTATGTTTTTTTTCCCAACGTATTACTCTGTTCTTGCATAACACGATGGTAAAATGTGACTACATATTATGATTTAAAAATATCTTTATGTCACAAGAATGAGAGATGCAAAGTAAGCAGGGATGGTTAAAAACGGAAGTACAATAAAGCAAACGAGTTGAGCACAAGAGATAACAGACCTGATTACGATCACATTCTGATGTCAAAGGCCGAGAGTGGAATTCAAGCATGTCTACAGGCAATTTACACAGTAAATAGACAGCATAATTGGTGTAATGTTGTGTAAAGTCCATATTCAAATATACCTGCTCTGACCTAACTCATTCTCAGTTATTTCTAAAAGTTTGTAACAAAAGAAAAAAAAAATTATATATTTTTTTTAAATATAAGATTGTATAAGAGCTTGCATTGGATTTCTAAATTAATAATAAATCAATTATAACATATAACATGTTAAGTATTAAAGTCTGGATAATTCCTGATAGATTTTTTTTGGACAAATTATGACACTATAATATATACCACTGCTGGACCATTTTCAAAATGGATTATTAAAATTAAATTGTGTTTTGCTAAACAAAAATACCACCGATCATCAGAACATTTCAGAAATGTAAGCACGAATGTTTTTTTAACTTAATTTACAGTGGATACTGCATAGAAAATATTATTGCTATTGTACTATACTTTTGTTGTTTTAATGATTACATTTATAATTTTCCACTTAATAAGTCAAATAATTACAATATAAAAATAACATTGTATTGTATTTTATGTGTTTTTTTCTATATTTTTCTCTCCCCCTATTTTAGTTCCAGGTGGTCCTGGTATTTGTTCAAATAAAATCAATCAATAAATAAATGTAAACAAAATAACAAAATGTTACATTAGTGTATAACATCGCTACCTTACAACCAAGTGAGCAACACTCAGAAGTTGTTGTGAACTATCAGAATGTATTAAGCTTCGCTATATTAAGCTGCATTTAAAGTGAAACCCCGATTCATTCATAAAGCTGTGAGAACCCACCGCGGTCGGGAGTCCAGCGATGAGCCGCAACTCTGCACCGACAGGAGCGTCGGAGACTTCCGCGGTCCGAGCGGAGTGGGCTGCAGACTGCACGGGGACAGCAGGTTACTCTGAGAGGAGAATGAGCCTCTCTTCCTCTCCAGGAGCATCTCAGAGCTGCCCGCGTTACTGAACCCAGAGTCCGACGGCAGCACCAGGATGGGCGGGACACCGAGCAGCCCGAGTCTGGGCACAGGGAGGCTGGAGAAGGTCCCGTCCCTACTTGCCGCAGCGGACAGTTCGTTGACAGCCGCGCTGATATCAGCGCACTGAGACTCGGCATCACTGGGGCCCGCTGCGCTGACATTATTCCGCACAGGCCGTCCGTCCAGTGATATATTGGTGAGAAATAAAAGCGCAGCCTGTCTCCGTCGCGAGTCTTTATTTTTCCGCAGATGCTCTCTGTGCAGTTTGCCAGTGCATGGGTTTAGTGTGCTCTGCGTACTGCACGCAGCAGCCGCCATTCTGAAGTAAAACCGACAGTTGATGCTCAGCTCTGTTTCTATCGCGGCGCGACTCACCCGGACACGCCCTCTCTTATCCTATTGGCTCAGATTGCAGGATTTTAGTAAATAGATCGAGCGTGCGTCGATTTGATTGGCTGATGAGTCATTATAGGTTTTAAATAAAGCGTCAGGCGCGCTCTCTGAGAGAGCGAGCGAGAGAGAGAGAGAGATAGAGAGAGAGACGGTATTTATGCCGTTTTGTTATTATAATTTAAAGAATAGTTTTTTTTATCAAAGCTTAATTTATCTATGAATGCCTCGATGTAGAGTAAAGGTGACTTTGTTAAACCTATTTTAGAAATATATTACGACATTTTGCTAACCTAGAGGGAATATTCTAATTACGTAAAGAAAAATGTAATGTCTAACAAACAGAGAACGTTGTGAAAACCAGAAACTAACGTTCATAAAACAGGAAACCAAAAATTCTTAGCTGGGTCAATATGTTTAACATTTTCACAGTTTAATTCCTGTTTTATTTCCGATGTGTGGACAGCGACAGCTTGTAACGAAACCTATTGAACAACTTCCATGAAATAGAAAAAGTGGTCTATGAAAGTTTGAAGACATTTTTTTTTTTCATTCATTCATTTTCCTTCGGCTTAGTCTCCAATTTATCAGAGGTCGCCACAGCGGAATGAACTGCCAACTATTCCAGCATATGTTTTTCCACAGCGGATGATCTTCCAGCCACAACCCAGTACTGGCAAACCCTCATACACGCACACACTCATACACTTCGCCCATTTTAGTTTATTTAATTCACCTATTCCTCATGTCTTTGGACTGTGGGGGAAACCGGAGCACCCTGAGGAAATCCATGCCAACACAGGGAGAACATGCAAACTCCAAACAGAAATGCCAACTGGCCCAGCTGTACTCGAATCAGCAACCTTCTTGCTGTGAGGCGACAGTGCTAACCACTGAACAAATCATTTGTGTTCTCTCCAGAACCTCTCTTTCATTTTATAACACATATAAACCAATGCAATATTCAAGACAATGCTGAAATGGCTATTCGGTTCAGTGATGTCAATGAGTCAAGCAAAGAAAAGGAATTATTTAAGACTCTTGCATATCCAGAACCATAGTCTCAAATATAAGCAATACTTTAAAATCTAAATTTTCAGATCAGTGTAATGAATTGTCTTATTTGTCATTTTGAAGTTTCCAAATCAGCCCTTCAATAATGTAGGCTGTAGAACCTCCATTAAGGGACCTCAATCGTCCTGTCTTATCACAAGAGCCAGAACAAATGTTCACAGTTGTCCCCCGCTAGTTTGAATAAGATTATTTGGGTGTGAAGAGATGTTTAACTTGAATCTAAACCCTGTCTGGCCCTGTTCTTCTGCCCGGTCTCATTACATAACAAACATTTAGCCTGACAGATGTATGTGCCATTTTGATAACCCCCAATGCCGGGCGCAGTGCCCATCAGCCATCTGTGGTTGGCGCAGATAAGAGGGCATTGAGGGGAAGGGCATTAGACTGCGGCAAGGTGACAGTCACCGGAAAGAATGTTAAGGCTGAGTTTATCACGACTGATTGTCCCCACAGAAAGAAGCGATATACTCCCGCAGATTAAATGTGCATTAGCTGAAAAAAAAGGAAACATTTCATCATCATCACTGTCGTCATCATCAGATCATCTTTCTCTTTCTCTCATATTTTCCACACATTTCCTGACTGACCTTTTCTCTAAATGTTATGTCACTTTTTCATGTTCTTTCTGGCACTTCCTCACTGGTGCTCTATTCGTGACCAATAACCAAACCTGCATGCAAATAATATGCGGATTTCCAAATGCAAATGAGATGCAAAATAAACTTTTTTTTATCAACAGACTCTGTGGCAAATAAAGTGCACATATCCATCTTTTTTCCACACGAGTCTACTGCATTTCACAGAACTTTCAGTTTGGGGAACTCCTAATCAAAAGAACTAAAATAAATAATTTTAAATAATAAGCTTGGTTACAAACATGGTGAGCCTTTTTAAAATCCACCATGAAAACAATGTTATGCTTAAAATTTTTACATGACAGTAGTATCACAATCATATCTGTGACCAAGGCTTTTTTGAATTCACAGATTTAGTCCTCCATATTTTCTCTTTGTACAGTACAGATATGCAATTTTTTATATATGCAGAAAGATTTGTCTCAGTTTTTGGTGTTGTTCATGATTTCATTCATTCATTCATTTTCTTTTCGGCTTAGTCCCTTTATTAATCTGGGGTCGCCACAACGCAATGAACCGCCAACTTATCCAGCATATGTTTTACGCAGCGGATGCCCTTCCAGCTGCAACCCATTACTGGGAAACATCCATACACACTCATTCACACACATACACTACGGACAATTTAGCTTACCCAATTCACCTATACCGCATGTTTTTGGACTTGTGGGGGAAACCGGAGCACCCGGAGGAAACCCACGCCAACACTGGGAGAACATGCAAACCACACAGAAATGCCAACTGACCCAGCCAAGGCTCGAACCAGCGACCTTCTTGCTGTGAGGTGAATGTGCTACCCACTGCGCCACCGTGCTGCCCCTATTCATGATTTTCTGAAAGTAATTTGTTTATTCTAATTAGTGACATTCAATGGATGAACTATGGGGAGAATAATGACACATAAACAGATTATAAAAACAATTTTACTGTGAAAAAGCCAAATTAAACTTGATTAAAACCCAGTTTTTAAAAACATTTTACCAATTGTTTACCATTTACTCTTGTATTTCATGCAGTGCATAGGAAATATGTGTAATGTGTGGAAAAAGTGCATAATCGTAATTTCATTTTAACTTTAGTGACCTACACCTACACCTACACCTAACAGCCAGTAAAATACCACATATATTCTTTATTGTTAAATAATGTAATATGCACTGCATTCCGGGTCATTTTAAAACTTTTACAGTAACTTACTGCATATTAGGACTTTGCGGTATTCTACTGTAATCAAAGTAATCAAGTACTGCTACTGTAGTTAAAGACAAAAATATTAATTAACATCTTGTATCACAAAATGTATTTTAAAATAGATTGAAAATAACTTTTGTAAACCACTTAAAATTGATATAATAACAATGAATAATAAAAATATGGTTGTACATGAACCTGTCACTTGTTTGGAATTTATTAAATAAAGGTTTTGTACTGCCAGTGTAAAATGCTAATAAATTACAGTAAAAAGTACTGTAAAAACTGTCATACTGTAAAATTAAAATGTGGTAAAGGGTATTCTACCCTAAAAAGAAGGATATTTTACTATAAAATGAAATTGTGGTAGGGCCCTGATACTGTAAAACACATTTACAGGCAAGTTACTGTAAAGGGGCAGTTGCACTAAATTAAGTAAAAAAGTAAGTCACCGCAAAAATACAATAAAATGTCTAACAGTGTAAACCGTCCAGTGCAACACTTCAAATGTAGTGACAAATAAAAATCGCAATAGTTGAAAAAAAAAAAAGGCTTATAAAACCCAGTGGACATTTTATTATCCCCTCAGTTCATTCTGTGTGATTCACAGGTAATAATCCTCCTCCTCTATGTCTCCATTGACCTCCTCGAAGCCCAAAGCCTCAATGTTGTGTGTGATGTCATCAATTCTGCGGTTGAAATCCTGGGATCCGGACGGGATGTTCCAGCCATCGTATCCACGCACTGCTGTGGCGGAGGTGCTGCTCATGCTCCGTTTGATCCGGCCAAAACTGTCCGTCAAAATCCCCCCCTCTCGGATCCCAATGTCTTCCAGAAATGTCTCAAACACTCCTACATCCTTATCTGGAATAAAGGGCCTCATTCCTGGTCACAGGGGAGAGGAAATACGTGAGAATGCGCAGCAGTGTTGTATTTTTAGACAGCATGAATTTGGTGGGATATAAATATGAGAATACTTCAGTATTTTAAAGTAAAAGTTGGCAAATTATAATAAACACATTATAAGAGATGTATTTGGATATTTGCAGGTATTTGCTTTAAAAATACCCTGTAAAAAGGCATTGATTTCTTTACTTTAAAAAAGTGAGTAAACATTTTGTAACTTGGAACTGTTAAGTAAACTTAACTTAATTTTTTTATAATTATGCACATAGTTAATTTACTTAATATTTTTAAGGCAGCCTCACGGTGGCGCAGTGGATAGCACATTCGCCTCACAGCAAGAAGGTCGCTGGTTCGACCCTCGGCTGGGTCAGTTGGCGTTTCTGTGTGGAGTTTGCATGTTCTCCCCGTGTTGGCGTGGGTTTCCTCCGGGTGCTCCGGTTTCCCCCACAAGTCCAAAGACATGCGATATAGGTGAATTGGGTAAGCTAAATTGTCTGTAGTGTATGTGTGTGAATGAATAAGTGTGTGTGGATGTTTCCCAGTGATGGGTTGCAGCTGGAAGGGCATCCGCTGCGTAAAACATATGCTGGATAAGTTGGCGGTTCATTCCGCTGTGGCGACCCCAGATTAATAAAGGGACTAAGCCGAAATGAAAATGAATGAATTTTTAAGGCAACCAGTTTACCCACTTTTTAAGAATAATAATTCCTTACATTTATATAGCACTTTTCTAGACACTCAAAGCGCCTTACAGATTGGGGGAAATCTCCTCATCTACCACCAGTGTGCAGCATCCACCTGGATGACGCGACAGCAGCCATCTTACGCCAGACTGCACACCACACAAAACCCCTACTTTTTTTCGAAGGACATCCTGGGATTTTTCACGACCACAGAGATGACTGGGCTCACTGAGCAGAATAGAGTCCCCTTTCCTATACTGGGGCATTAGGAACCACACAGACCGCAGGCTGAGTGCCCCCTGCTGGCCTCACTAACACCACTTCCGGCAGCAACCTAGCTTTCCCATGTGGTCTCCCATCCAGGTACTGACCCTGCTTAGCTTCAGTGGGCGACCATGTGAGAGTTGCAAAGAGCTAGCTGCTGGTAAAGTAAAGTTAACTAATGTATTTTTTTTACAGTGCTCCACTAAAACCTATTGTATTAGTAAACTTAAAAAAAAAAAAAACACTTTTATTCATCAATGTTTCATTAAATTGATTAAAATGCTTTAACATTGTAAAAATTCTTTACAAAACATTTCTGTTCATTTAACGTTAAACTTGTGTTTTTTTCACAGTGCTCCATTCAAACATACCCTATTAGTAAGATAAAATAACTAATACTTTTATTCAGAGAGTCAATAAATTGATTCAAATGCTTTAACATTAACAATTCTTTAAAAAAATATTTAACTTGGAACTGTTAAGTTGACAACTTAATTCTTATAATCATAGAGATAATTAATTTACTTAATATGTTTAAGGCAACTGGTTTATCGCTATGTCAAATTATCGCTTATAAAGAGTTTTACTCAAATAATGACTAAAGTAAAATCATTTTTTACATTGCTCCATTCAAACATACTGTATTAGTAAAATTAAATTTAAAAAAATTGTAAGATAAAAAATACTTTTCATGAGTCATTAAATTGATTAAAATGCTTTTATGCTGTAACAATTCTTACAAAAAATATTTCTGTTTATTTAACGTTAAATTTCAGAGAATCCTTAAAATTATTAGGCAGCACAACTGTTTGCAACATTAATAATAATAAATATTTCTGGCGCTCCAATTGATTAGTATTAGAATAATTTTAGGAAAATTCCACTTTGAAATATATTCAAATAAAAATATAAATTTAAAATAGTTTTTTATTATTATACTTCTTAAACATAATGCAATTGATTATACTAAATTCGAATGTATGTTTTTTTAATCTAAATAAATTCAGGGTTTGTTGAGCATGATATACTTTTGAATGATTATTACATTTTTGAAATAGTATAAAACATTTGTATGTTATAAATATTCACAATTTTATATTATTGAAATATTACAAATTATTAAATTATTTCATAATTTGCTATGTAATATGAACAGCGGGCCTCACAGTGGCGCAGTGGGTAGCACGTTCGCCTCACAGCAAGAAGTCACTGGTTCGAGCCTCGGCTGGGTCAGTTGGCGTTTCTGTGTGGAGTTTGCATGTTCTCCCTGTGTTGGCGTGGGTTTCCTCCGGGTGCTCCGGTTTCCCCCACAGTCCAAAGACATGCGGTACAGGTGAATTGGGTAGACTAAATTGTCTGTAGTGTATGAGTGTGAATGGGTGTGTGTGGATGTTTCCCAGAGATGGGTTGCAGCTGGAAGGGCATCCGCTGCGTAAAACATATGCTGGATAAGTTGGCGGTTCATTCCGCTGTGGCGACCCCAGATTAATAAAGGGACTAAGCCGAAATGAAAATGAATGAATGAATGAATATGAACAGCCCTTGTACAGTAGGTACACAATGTTTTATATTATTTAAAAATAATAATCATTATTAATCAATAAAAATTTTCTCACCAGCTAAACATATTAATTCCATAAAATATGTTCTTTCCCATGGGAATGTTGCAGGATTCTCATGTTTCTATTCATCAAAGTGACTCTACTCTAAAAATCCACTCTAACAATCCACAATGGTCTGAATGGTGAAAGCGCAGACAGTCTCACACTGATGCAGTGGAGTATTGAGCTGACTCAGCCTCTCACACGCGTGTCAGGTTAGATGAGTGTACAGGTATAAGTGGCTCAGTGAGTGTTATGTAATTGAGTCTGTGTTGCACACAGTTACTGCGAGCTGCTTTATCCTTTACTTCACTTCAGAAATATCATCTAGAAGGTCTTTCATTCATTCATTCATTTTCATTTCGGCTTAGTCCCTTTATTAATCTGGGGTCGCCACAGCGGAATGAACCGCCAACTTATCCAGCATATGTTCTACGCAGCGGATGCCCTTCCAGCTGCAACCCATCTCTGGGAAACATCCATACACACCCATTCACACTCATACACTACGGACAATTTAGCTTTAGAAGGTCTTTGGACATATATCAATTTACTTGAAGGGGGGTGTTTATTCATTCATTCATTCATTTTCTTTTCGGCTTAGTCCCTTTATTAATCTGGGGTCGCCACAGCGGAATGAACCGCCAACTTATCCAGGATATGTTTTACACAGTGGATGCCCTTCCAGCCGCAACCCATCATGGGACATACACCTGGAGGAAACCCACGCGAACACGGGGAGAACATGCCAACTGACCCAGCCGAGGCTCGAACCAGCGACCTTCTTGCTGTGAGGGGACTGTGCTACCCACTGCGCCACCGCGTCGCCCGGGGGGTGTTTAATGAAACTTTATAATCATGACCTGACACGACATGAATATGAATAGGAGTGTGTGCATGCTTATGACAACTGTCATTGAGTGTCATTTACTTATGTAATTTTTAAACGCAAAGATGACATTTTATATGTTTTGTTATGACAACCTGACATAACCAAATACACTATAACATATCTTTGTCTTTGTCATGACAACTTGATATTACCAAGATAACATAATTTGTCTCAAATCTGCCATAAATATGATTGTCATGAATATTATAACAGATTCACTCGTCTTTTTTCTACATTGGCACAAATAGAATATTTTATTAAAATGTCATTAAATGTCATTACACATTATGACACTGTTCTTAAATTATTTGACAAATGACACTTTTAGTGTGAAATTGTAATGACAAATTCAAATTGTTCCACTAAAAACAAGATCAGAAAAACATTCATTGCGCAGTTATAATGGCTTCATAACAATCATGTTTATGACAGATTTATGACAAGTTCATTCATTCATTCATTCATTTTCATTTCGGCTTAGTCCCTTTATTAATCTGGGGTCGCCACAGCGGAATGAACCGCCAACTTATCCAGCATATGTTTTACGCAGCGGATGCCCTTCCAGCCGCAACCCATCTCTGGGAAACATCCATACACACCCATCCACACTCATACACTACGGACAATTTTTTAGCTTACCCAATTCACCTATACCGCATGTCTTTGGACTTGTGGGGGAAACCGGAGCACCCGGAGGAAACCCACGCCAACACAGGGAGAACATGCAAACTCCACACAGAAAGGCCAACTGACCCAGCCGAGGCTCGAACCAGCGATCAGCGACCTTCTTGCTGTGAGGCGAACGTGCTACCCACTGCGCCACTGTGAGGCCCATGACAAGTTCATTTCCTATTAATTAAAAGAAAGTTTGCAATGCATTTATGTCAAGTTTCATAACAAAGAACCTCAAACAATGTCACCTTTACGCTTTATTTGACATAAATAAATAATTGACACTTATTGACAGTTGTCCTAAGCATGCATAAAATATAATTCATATGCATGACATGTGTCATGACATGAATATAAAGTTAACCTGATGAAGACCATGTAGGTTGAAATGCTGTCATAAAAAAATCTGTTTTTTGAGAGCTTAATTTTTTTAACTTTTTCTACGGTGATTATTCATTCATTCATTCATTTTCATTTCGGCTTAGTCCCTTTATTAATCTGGGGTCGCCACAGCGGAATGAACCGCCAACTTATCCAGCATATGTTTTACACAGCGGATGCCCTTCCAGCTGCAACCCATCTCTGGGAAACATCCATACACACCCATTCACACTCATACACTAGGGACAATTTAGTCTACCCAATTCACCTGTACCGCATGTCTTTGGACTTGTGGGGGAAACCGGAGCACCCGGAGGAAACCCACGCCAACACAGGGAGAACATGCAAACTCCACACAGAAACGCCAACTGACCCAGCCGAGGCTCGAACCAGTGACTTCTTGCTGTGAGGCGAACGTGCTACCCACTGCGCCACTGTGAGGCCCTACGGTGATTATAAAGGTGTCTTATGAACATGCCCTTCAAATAAAGTATTTGTGTCGATTTACTGTACATCCCAATTAATCATTTAATGACTCACTTTCTAAAATATGTATTTGGGACATATTTATCTGGCTCACAGTTATTAATAGTTCTAAATTGTGGTTATTTATAGCCTGTATCCTATTTCTGTTCTCTGGAGTCAGTGGTGAGTTTTGTAATTCTGTCATGCTGTGAAAGTGTGATGTCGTTGGAAATGGCTGATGTCACACCATGACTGTTCCAGTGCAAGCCAGGTGCTCATGAATATTCATTATGCTTTATGTTACTCTAATCCCTCTAATGAGCTAATGATAGACAGCGATTACACAAACCTTCAATGCAATGCCAAATCTGATAAATCATGGCTTTTGAAATAACAGAGAGGCTCTATTACAGTAAACCTAGTCGTACTAACATGCCTCTTCAGACTTTAAACAGATCCTTTAAAGGGCGTTTCACACTTAGGTTAGTTAACCCTGGGTCATTCTGAGCCTCAGGTAAGCAGAATCCTCATCTTGATAGTTCAAGTCAAGTCAAGTTGAGATTTATTGTTATTCCGCTACATGTGTGGACATAATATGGAATGAAATGTTGTGTCTCGCAGGACCACAGTGCTATATAAATAAACATAATCATAAATATGAACACAACACTGGACGTAAGTGCTATTTTAAGCCTATACATAACGAACATACCGGAGCGGTAATCTAACTACTAACTATACATATAAATACTTAACTATGCACAAGACAGACTATACAAGTACTTCACATAAGACAGAACAATATTATGCAAGATATTCAGTGGTTTAAGTAACAAATTACAAATACTCAAATTACTGTAATTGAGTAGTTTTTTCAGGAATTGTAATTTACAAAGTAGTTTTAAAAATTTGTACTTTTACTTTCCTAGTTGAGTAAATTTTTAGTGTAAAACATACGCTGGATAAGTTGGCGGTTCATTCCGCTGTGGCGACCGCTGATGAATAAAGGGACTAAGCCGAAAAAAAAAAGAATGAATGAATATTCCATCACCCTGCAGTCACTACTTTATTTTTTCTTGTCTATGGGGATTGGCTAAGTAGAAAAGTGAGTCCTGTGATTCCCGTCCAATCAAATAACACATAGAAAGAAAATCGCATTATACCAACTACCTCAAGACATGGGCGCTTTATAAATGCAGAAAACTGCTTGGAAGCATTAAAAGTGTCCAAGAAGATGTACAAAATCTTTACACGCAATGACTTTGTATATTTTGAATATTTTGATGTTTTCAAGGCAGTGCAAAATAAAAGGCAAGTGATGTATTTGCATGATCAACTGTTGGGTCTTAACCATTTAACAATTTGATTTAGTGTCATACTAAGCAGTACTTTTAACCCTGTGTAAATGTATAATCTAGAAATTAAACTTTTTACCCAGGATTAAAGGGAAAGATCACCTAAGAAATGACAATTCTGTCATAATTTACTCAGCCTTTACTTTTTATAAACTAATATGTTTTTTGGTCTATTGAACACAAAAGAAGTGGTTCCCTTAAGTCACAGTGTTAACAAGCACGATTTTTTATATTCTAATAATGCATTTGAATTTTTAAAATTATAATTAATACTGTACAAGTATTTTTCATTCTTAGTTCATGCTTATAAATACATTAACTAACATTAACTAATGAATCGTATTGTAAAGTGTGGCCCATTTGTATTGTGTGTAGTTTCTCACCAAGCAGCAGGAACTTGCGTGAGTCTCCATAGAGCTGCAGAAGGTCAGTGCAGAACTGCTCTATCAGAGCACCAAGTCTGTATTCCCTTAGTAAGAGAGCAAACTGTTGAATCTCCTGAGGCGTCAGTTTACTCCTCAACTAAACAATGAGAACAGGGCAGAAAACAACACATCACACTTATAAAGAGACAATAATATGACAGATAACAACAACACAACAAAATTCACACAAATGAAAATTTGCTGTCATTTGCTAATTCTCATGTTTGCCAAAATCTGCTTGCTTTCAGACTTTTTTCCCTAACACAAACTAAAATAACCACAATTTATTAAGAGATTGTAAAAACTTCAGCAACCATTCCTTAAATAGGTTAATTTTAATGATGATTTTAAAGTTTATTTCTGTAAAGCGTTAAAATAGGTTCATTTTAATGATGTTTTCATTTGGTCTTTTTATACCCATGATGCATTTGTGCCGCAACAATATTTTTTCAGCAACAATATTTTTGTAAAAAAAAAAAAAAAAAAATATATATATATATATATATATATACATACATAAATAGGGCCTCACGGTGGCGCAGTGGATAGCACGTTCGCCTCACAGCAAGAAGGTCGCTGGTTCGAGCCTCGGCTGGATCAGATGGCATTTCTGTGTGGAGTTTGCATGTTCTCCCCGTGTTGGCGTGGGTTTCCTCCGGGTGCTCCGGTTTCCCCCACAAGTCCAAAGATATGCGCTATAGGTGAATTGGGTAAGCTAAATTGTCCGTAGTGTATGAGTGTGAATGGGTGTGTGTGGATGTTTCCCAGAGATGGGTTGCAGCTGGAAGGGCATCCGCTGCGTAAAACATATGCTGGATAAGTTGGCGGTTCATTCCGCTGTGGCGACCCCAGATTAATAAAGGGACTAAGCCGAAATGAAAATGAATGAATGAATATATATAAATATATATATTTCTCTAAAGCTTTATACTGCATTTTTAAAGCACATTATTACTATGTATTTATAATTTATAAAGCATTTATTCCACCACAATTGAGTTCACAGAGTTCACAGGAGGTCTGTCTTTAAAGGTTATTGTTGTAATTAACTGAGATGTCCATGTTGAGAAAATGTTTTTACTTCTGAAACCAAACTATTGCATTATATAGACTGTGTGACTATTAGCAACATTATAGGTTAAAGGCCGGGATAGTTCATCTAAACTCAAAACTAAAATTCTGCCATCATTTTCTTACCCTTTACATGTTTGAAACGTTTATGCGTTTATTTCTTCTGTTAAACACAAAAGGAAGATATTTTGAAGAAAGCTGGAAACCAGTAACCACTGACTTCCATAGTAATTGCTTTTCCTATTATGGAAGTCAACGGTTCCAGGTTTTCAGCTTTCTTCAAAATATCTTCTTTGGAATCAAATGAGGGTGAAAAAAATGAGTATATTTTCAACTTTGGGTGACCTATAACTTTAAATAAATGATTATATTATTGTCATTTTTTGGTGAAGTGCCCCTTTAAATGACATCATTCTGTGTGTTGGTATCTCACAATGATCATGTACTCCTGCAGACTGGCAGTGCAGGGCTCAGAGTCGCTGTGTGTGGATGCCAAGCTCCGGTGTGAGTCATGGCAGGAGAGAGATGAGCACTCGCTGTAGTTCTCACTATAATATGGATCAAATGCTTCCTGTGAACCATCACTGTGAGGAGAGATAGGAGAGATATCGCACTTGAAGTCAGATGTTACAGAGCTTAAAA
>CAIGQW010000317.1:6457146-6489382 GCA_903798125.1 Danio choprae | reverse complement strand
CCATCCATCCATTACTCTATCCATCTATCCATCCATCCTTCACTTATTACCCACTTTATCCATCCATCCATCCATCCATCCATCCATCCATCCATCCATCCATCCACCCATCACTTTCTACTCCATCCATTTATCCATCTATCCAACTATCGTCTTTGTTATGTCTTTTAACCCCTCCATTCATGCACATGCATTTCTGCTTAATAGACACAAATTAATTTCTAACAGATTCTACTATAGATTCATCTATTTATCTTGATTCATCTATCATATATTAACCCATCCATATTACTGGATTTTTAATCTATTCATTCATGGACATCCATTGCTTTTTCCACCACCCACATTCATTCACTTATTAATCTATTCTCATCCTCATCCGCATTCATCCCTCTAAATAGCTCATTGTCCTCACCCTGTTCTCCACGGCCAGTATGATGAGGTTGCAGTAGGCATCAGGGCATGGCATGGGCTCCAGGGGATTATGGTTCCTCCTCTCCCAGCTACCATAAGACTTCCCCCTTTCCCAGCTCCCTGTGCAAGCCTGCCTGCGTTCCCAGCTGCCACCCGGCGTGTGCTTCCGTTCCCAGCTTCCTCCAGGTTTCCCTCCAGGCCCGTGCCTCTTCTCCCAGCTCCCTCCAACCAACCCTACACCTCCCCGACGCTCCCAGCTGCCCCCTACAGGCCTCCGGTCCCAGCTCCCACTCACGGGCCGTTTCTCCCAGCTACCTCCGCATGGCTTCCGGGTCTGTCTACGCTCCCAGCTCCCGCTCACACGCTTCCGTTCCAGGCTGCCACCATCACCACCAGCGCCACCCCCAGTTCCACCTCCGCCACCCACACTACTCTGTTTGGGTTCATGCCGGGATGAGAGTTTCCAGTCCACACCACAGATGGTGTGGCGGCGCTCCATAGTGCCCCCTGCTGGCCGGGGGTCAGTGTTGCTTATAGTTTGCCTGCGGCTCTCCAGACCAGTCGGCCTGTTCTCCAGACTGTCACCAGCTAGTACAGTGTCCACATTCAGACCTGTAAAGACAAATGCATTTTTGAAGATCCATTTACTCTTCTGAAAAATGGTTATATTTATGTAGTCGTAAGTCTGATATTTCATCAAATATAAAGGGTGACTAAATATAACTTATTTTCTCAGTTTGTCTTAACTTTTAAATGAACTGTACTGAAAAATGTTCCACGTGTGACATAACAAAAATTAAACAACTCTTAATAGTATACAAATAGAGTGAGAGTGACTTATCTTAATTGTTGGACACTTATCTTCATATAGTGCTTTTTATTTTATATGTAATTATGAATAATATATATTTTTTCCATGACTTGTCGGACTTGTTGAATATTTTGCAATAAATAGGGGCATCACACCAAGTCATGGGCTTCAAAGGGGACTACATAATCTTGAATGGGGACCTTCAACTAATAAAAATTTTCAGAGGAATTGGCCAGAGGACAATTGGCCTTAGGACATGGTTTTTTAGTGACAAAATGCATCAAGTTACTATGTTTTTAGAAATATATAAATGTAAAAATACATTTACTAAAATAGCCACTTCAAATATTAGACCTGAGATATTTATTAATGATTTTTCGATTTTCTTTTAAAATTTATTTAGAGCTGTAATTTATTGAACTATGCTTGAGACGTCATACCATAGGACAGTTTTGAGATTTGTCTTAAAACAAATTGTAATAGCACAGCAGATCCACAAGGAATCATTTACAGCAGTTTAAATGATCAAAATACTAATTATATTCATTTTTATCATGTGTGACAGGGAAAAAGCAATGTCACGTTAACAACCCATATATTTTCAAAGTTTACCTTAGATATGCTAACAGACAAATTCACAGATAGTAACCAGAAGTAGGGTAGTCATCATTTACTCAGTCTTCACTTGTTCCAATCCTGTTTGAGGGTCTTTTATATGTCAGTAGCTACCGGTTTCCAATATTCTTCAAAACATATTGTTTTGTGTTAGACAGAAAGAAAGAAACAAACTCACAAAGTGTGAGTAAATAGTGAGTACATTTTTATGTGAACTATTCCTTAATGTATTTGGCAGAAACCTTGATTTATAGGCAAGCTCTGACATATCTCACACAAATATACACTGTAAAAACCATATGACAAATATGACAAGCCATGACAACAAATGTTTTAATGTTAATTTAATATCTTAATAAGTTAATTAGGTTTAATAAATTTTTTACTTCGTATTTTTAGTCATTTTAATTGATGTAAGTTTTGAAAAGTTAATTTGATTCCACTTTGTCAATTTGAATCCACAGAATTAAGGCAGCATCCACCATTTTACTCTTACTGACCGGTTTTGAGCACCAGCAGATGCAGTGCATCATCCCGCAGGTAGGAGGCAGCAGCGATTTCATGTGTAGGGATTCTCAGCAGCAGTTTTTCATTGTCTCTCCAGGTAAGCAGCAGACAGCGAGCAGAAAGACTGAGAATACAGTCCTGTTCAACACTGGTCTTCAGAGGCAAAACCCTCAGCTTCTACAGGTGGACAGAGATGTGCAGAATGCATGATTAATTTCATTTTGTATGTTTATTGTAAAGAACCTTGCTGTTTTAAATTATGCAAAGGCAAGACACTGCAGGAGAAAAGAGTAAAAACAACAACTAATAGTTATTATGACCATACCTTATTTGACCATAGCTGATCGATAACATTAAGAATTGCAAACTTTTTTTGAAATACACGTTTTCTAAAATATAATATGTAAATATGCAAATTAGATGTAATTTATTAATGTAATAATTTGCATACTCTTACAGCACAGAAACACTGAAAATGGATGAAGCCAACATATTAGAGTCCAAGCATTTTTTACACTTTGTAATTCTGAAAATATTGCGAACAGCCAAATAGGTTTTTTGTAAAATAAAATGTTCATGAACATATTCAGGCAAATTATGTATTAGCATATCCCTCTGGTAAAACCTTCAGAGTGAATAAATTGCTGTAATGTTGGGTGTACAGTATATAAGAGCTGTAAAAACACTGTAAAAATGCTGGGTTCCACACAATCGATTTGTGTTGGGGCAACATGAAGGAATAAACTTATTAATTTTTAAGTCGATTGAAGATGAAACAATCAAGTTATCCCCCCAAAAACCTCAAGAATTGTGTTGTTTCAGCTTATTTTAAATAGCAAACATCATTTTTTGAGTGAAGATTTAGGGCTTAGAATGGAGAAAAACATGTTTTGAGAAAATGGCTTTCACAAACATGTATTGTAATTGAAATCAACAAACAAAAATGTATAAATTGTAATGAAAGAAAAAGTGTAGGAAAGAAAGTTATTAATAACGAAAAGCCAAAAAAGCACAATCCGAAAATTGGCAGGTGCATAAAAAGTTATATTTGCCTGCAGTGTTTTTTTCTTAACATTTATTAATCAAGTTGGCACTGAAAATACTTTAAGTCAACACAAGATCTCTGGTTTGAGGAATGGCTCTCACCCTGGCTGTGTCCAGAAGCTGCAGCAGCTCGTCTCTGCTGGATGGGTTCAGGGAACAGGAGACCCATGTCAGGTGTCCCAGGAACTATTGTGGCATTCACAAAAAGGTCAAAGGATGTTCCCAGTAAAGGTGAGTTGTTTAATATCTTTGTGTAGCCAGACTAACCTTGACCTCCTTCTCCACATAGTCATAGATGAGTCTCTCTGGGTGAATGAGGTAGTCGGGTGGGTAAAGTGGGACGGTGTGAAGGGGTCTGCGGTAAACACTGCCTTTGTCCACCTGTCGCCGGCTAGATTTAGGGAACACCAGGCGCTTTATTGGAGACACGAAGCCCTGACAGAATAGTTGTATAAGAACATAGGTGTATAAGAAAAAGCAATACATAAAGTCACAATTAGAAATAAAAAGAGCACTATACCCATTTTTTTAATCTTCTAATTTAATTTGTAATTATATTCTCATCCCAGCAGTTAAGCTTCACCCTAAATTGTTCCAATATAGAAATCTGATATACAGTATTGCAATATATGCAAATGACATATATGACATACACTACCTGACAAAAGTTTTGTCGCCTATCCAAGAAACAACCAATAATAACTTGACTTCTAGTTGATCATTTGGTATCAGAAGTGGCTTATATGAAAGGCAAAGGCCTCTAGATTACACTTTTTTACCAAAATAAAATATGATCATGCCTTGATTTTTAATAATTTAATCAAGACAGTAAGGTCTGACTTTGCTTAGACTAAAGTCTTGTCACTTAACAGAAATAATGCACAGTAAAGAATATAAATTCATGGTGCAGTGAAAAAGGATTTAATATTGTGTATGACTCCAATGAGCTTGGATGACTGCATCCATACATCTCTGCAATGACTCAAATAACTGATTAATAAAGTCATCTGGAATGGCAGAGAAAGCAGAGTTCATCAAGATTCTTTGGATTCATTTTCAATACCTCCTCCTTCATCTTACCCCAGACATGCTCAATAATGTTCATGTCTGGTGACTGGGCGGGCCAATCCTGGAGCACCTTGAACTTCTTTGCTTTCAGGTACTTTTATGTGGAGGCTGAAGTATGAGGAGTGCAATCCTGCTAAAGAATTTGCCCTCTCCTGGGGTTTGTAATGTCATGGGCAGCACAAATGTCTTGATACCTCAGGCTGTTGATGTTGCCATCCACTCTGCAGATCTCTCGCATGCCCTCATACTGAATGTAAGCCCAAACCATAATTATTCCTCCACTGAACTAGACTGTTTTCTGTGAGAATATTGGGTCTATGCAGGTTCCAATAGCACTTCTGCAGTATTTGTGATGATTGGGATGCAGTTCAACAGATGATTCATCGGAAAAATCTGCCTTCTGCCACTTTTAGAAATGATCATCTAGAAGTCAAGTTATTATTTGTTGCTCTTACAATTGGTATCGACGACAAGACTTTTGTGCTTTAATTCTATATGTAATATGACATACAAATTTCAACCAAAATGAGTCTTTGATAACTCTGTTATGTATAATTTAAGGTCACTAATATTGACGTCAGATTTGTGAAAGCCTGTTTAAATCTGCTTTCATGATGATGTAACACAATTGGCCAGCTGTTTGAACTGTGACATCATCAGTGAGCCAGCTGGTAAATATGGAAGACAGATTAGAGACAACATGCCTGTACTGACAGCTTGCTGATTTATACAGCACTCTGTGTGTTTTTCCATGTGTTTGTATGTTCAGTATAGGAATGTGTTGAGCTGGGCAAACACTATGTTGATGATGACGGTGTGTGTGTGTGTGTGTGTTCACACCAGATGTGATGATCTAATGGGGCTTATCAATCATCCTGACTGCTTTCAGTGAGTTAGTCAAAACGCATTAAATTTAACAGAAGGCCAACCTCAAATAATGAGTCAAACATGTAAAAAAAAAACAAAAAAACATCCTAAATGAAACCTAACGACAACTCCATTACCTTAAGCTACAATTACAATTTTTTTCTCTCACAGAAACACATAATAAGCAAATCCTTTGAAGATAGAATGCAGTTATAATTTGCCTCTTGTACTGCTGCATCCCATGGCTCAGAGGATTTGCTGTTTAATTAGTGACCCAGAAATAGAGTAGAAGCTTAAATATTTGTTCTTCATTTTGAGCCACAGTGTTTCTTTGTTTTACATATTTCAAACTTGATTTTTTTTCAAGGGGTCATGACATTACAAATCCAGTTTGCCTTGATGTTTTGATATTTTGAACCAATAAAACAACCCGAAAGTTTGATAACTTAAGACGACCTCCTCATTCATTCATTCATTTTCATTTTGGCTTAGTCCTTTATTAATCTGGGGTCACCACAGCAGAATGAACCGCCAACTTATTCAGCATATGTTTTACGCAGCGGATGCCCTTCCAGCCGCAACCCATCACTGGGAAACATCCATACACACTCATTCACACTCATACACTACGGACAATTTAGCTTACCCAATTCACCTATAGCGCATGTCTTTGGACTTGTGGGGGAAACCGGAGCACCCGGAGGATACCAACGCGAACACGGGGAGAACATGCAAACTCCACACAGAAATGCCAACGGACTGAGCCGAGGCTCGAACCAGCGACCTTCCTGTTGTGAGGCGATTGTGCTACCCACTGCGCCACCGCATCACCCACACCTCATTTTAAACAAAGCATTTCATTAGGCTGTAAAAATGGTTAGTTTGTATCAGAACAAACAACTGACATCACAAGGGCACATGTTTGCATATACAGCACCACCTCCAGAGCAAGATTTAAACCAATACTAAAACACTATAGCACCACATGCTCTGCCCACTGTCATTCAGTTGCCTAATGATTAGCAGTGTAAATCAGACATCTTGTCACGATACGTTATGATGTCAATCATTTTAACCAGCGATAAGATATTTGATGATACTTTCTGCGATACGATTTGGACCCATTTTTTTTCAGTGGAATATCAATCGATATATATCGCTCTTAAGATGTAAGATAAGCCTTATTTATAGAACCAGTCACTTTTATTACCTCACAAATGCAGCCAAAAAATATTATATCAACATTAAATTATACTATGTGATAATTGCACATACTGTATTTTATACAGTTAAAAAAAAATCCCCATTAGTTAAAAAAGAACACATAATAAAGAAAAAATCATTAAAAGTGCAAATGTGCCAAAAAACTCATGCCACAGGAGTATTTAAACTTTTTAAAGGTGAAAGGGTGAAAGAACTATCAGTTTGATAAGTTTAAGTCCTCAATCTATGTTTTTTAAAGCATTTTTTTGTAGATTATTTTTTTTAAATGAGACATAGTTTAATGGGGAATTTGCAAAGAATTTGCAAAATGTAAGTTAAGAATTGAATAATTCTTTATCTATGAATGATGGTTTAAATGGATAATGTTGTAAACACACTGATGCGCATTAACATTATTACAGTTCCCTCTCAGGGAACTCGCGCTGCGTCTCTATTAGGAGACACTATGGGATACAATCCCTCTCTTATAACCTCTTATAACGGCAAATGTTTTCGCGGGGATCGCAGCTCGATCTGAAGGCTAGGATGGAGACAAACTCGAGGGTTTCTTCTCCTCCTTGTCCTCCAGATCGGCGTCTTTTCAGCGCGAGTCGGAAGCCTGCTCGGCTGCCTTTTCCTCTCGCGCTGGAGGACAGCGGCTCCGCCTCCCTGCTTCCGAGGGAGCAGGCAGCATAGAGCTGTGTTGTGACAGAGAGATGTTCCCCCTTAATGTCACGAATATGATGAACTGGCTGAGGTTAAGCCTGTGTTGCTGTTAAATTTAAATTAACTCCTATAAGAATATTATAATATAATAGTTGATATATGTTATATTTATAATATAGGACATAATAATTATTGTTTATATAATATAAGAATAATAATTATAAATGTAAGGGGTCTGCTGTTTAATGAGGACTTGCACAGGAAAGTATTAACCTGGAGCAGCTCTTTCACAGCCTGTGTGATTAGCCATTTATTTATCTGTGGCTGGATTAGATTCACACGGTTGCAGAATGATGCCTCATATCGAGGAAGTTATCATCTGCAAAGACCCTGCTTTGCCATCAGAGCCTGTGAAAATAATAACATTGGCTCTAATTGGTAAAGCGTATGCGGCTACAGGTCAACCGGTTGCTTGTTGGCATACTATGTTATTTTACAAGCATACCAAGTAGACCTGCTAAAGGACGCATATTGGGGGCGGCGGGGCCCGTTGTCGTTCGAGAACTACTTCGGGCTTCGGACCTGTCTCTCTGTGCCATTAAAGTGAATGGTCACAGAGAGACATTTGTGGCTAAATCAGTCCGGTATCAAGAACGGGGACAAATGCCCCTTCCTCGACACCCCCCTTTATGCCTGCTGGCTCTTTAGAGTCTTTAGAGTCAGGCGGAGGGTGGTCGGGCTCCTACGGGAGCTTCCTTCCCTAAGAAAGCGTTTTTCTGGGGTGGCTAGGTGGGACCAGCCCCAGCCGCAAGCCAGTTCATCCGCTCAGCATTGTGTTGGGCAGAAAAGCGTTGCATCCAGTCAGCCCCAAAAAAATGGGGTGGGAAGCAGCGCCCTCAGGAGACGAAGACCGTCACGTACTGTGGCAAAGAACCATTGTACTGAAACGGCAGTCTTAGAAGAAGTCCTAGCATTAGGAATTTCTTCGGGCAGCCCCTGCGAGGAGCAAAGGCCGCCTCCTCGTGCCCCACAGGGGGTCCATCCGCTAACCCTCCCACCACTGGTGCCTCAGGGCGCGGAGACCCCCGGTGTTGTCCACCAGCGTTTTATCCCAAAAGTGGTGGCGCTAGTGGACTCGCCCCCTCTACGTAGGGTCCAAGAGCAGTTAACTCGGTGGCCTCCTGTCGTGAGTTCACCTCAGTGCCCAGAGTTAGCCTCTTAGGGGAGCATAGAGGCCAGTGTTGAGGGACTGGTACCCCTGTAGAATTTTCTGGCAGAGTGGGAGCAGCTGCCAAACATTTCGCAGTGGGGTCCTGCTCACCTTAAAGAGGGGCTGTAGAATCTAGTTTGATTCACACCCCTCTTGCTTCAACAAGATGGTTCACATTTTAGTGAAGCCAGAGCAGGCTCTAGTTTTGGAACAGGAAGTAGACTCCCTTCTGAGGAAGGGAGACATAGAACAAGATCCTCCTCCAGTCATGGAGTTAAGGGTTTTTATATTGTTACTTCATTGTTCCAAAGAAGGATGGAGGGTTACATCCGATCTTAGATTAAGACAGCTAAATCGGTCAGAACAAACGCTGAAGTTCAAAACAATGACTATCAGCACCATTATGTCACAAATATAGTCTGAGGGCTGGTTTGTCACATATCCATCCTTCGAAGTCACAGGAAGTTCCTGAAATTCGCCTTCAGGGGCAAGGCGTACAGGATTCTTCAGTTCGGTCTGGCATTCTCACCCAACACGTTCACCAAAGTAGTTAACGCGGCATTGGCTTCGCTTAGGCTACAGAGGATTCGTATTCTCAATTCTCTCAACGACTGGCTAATTATAGTCTGGTCGAGGGAGTTAGCAGGTCAACATCGAGGTGTTGTTCTTGCTCACATAGAGAAGTTGGGGTTGCGGCTAATTCTAAAGAAATGTGTTCTTGTGCCAGTTTCTGCTGAGGCAGGGGTTTGCAGACGACCACTTTTTTAGGGGTATTATGTGACTCCACGACGATGTTCGCGTGTCTGTTCCCCTACCCGAATCAAATTGATCCAGGTGGCCACAAAAAGTGTCAGGCTGGGCCTAGCTATCACTGTCAAACAGTTCCAGAGGCTGGTTAGCAGCAGCCTCCAACATAGTTGGGTCTGCTACACATGAGATTGTAACAGTGGTGGCTCAAATCCAGGGATTTTTTCCCTGAGGGGAAATCCATTCCGCACGATCAAAGTCTTGTGGCATTATCTACAAGCTTTATCGATATGGAAAAAGCCCTGGTTTCTGTCCCAAAGCCCTACATTGGGAGTAACCTCTCAGCGCATGGCACTGACCTCAGTTGCCTCTTGCAAGGGCTGGAAAGTGACCCTAGGGTGCCTTCCAACGTTGGGGCAGTGGAGGGACCGTCATATGCATATCAATTGCTAGGAGACGTTAGCAGTGTATCAGACTCTGAAACACTTCTTTCCCTCAAGTGAGAGGTCACCATGTGGCAGTGAAAACTGCCAACACATTGGTGGTCTCTTATTTCAACCATCAGTGGGTCTGAATTCGTGCCCTCTGTGCAGGTTGGCGGAGTAGATCCTTCTGTGGGCTCAGGAGAAGCTGCGCTCACTGAAGGCAGCTTACATCTCAGGCCCAGGAATGTAGGAGCAGACCTCCTGTTGAGGCAGGGGGTGGCACCCGGGGGATGGCGATTGCACCCACAAGTGGTGGCGGCCATTTGGCAGAGATTCGGCAGAGCCGACGTCGATCTATTCGCCTGTCAAAACATAACACAATGCCCATTGTGGTATTCTACTGACACACCCAGCACCATTTGGGCTGGATGTCATGGTGCAGACATGGCTGAGGCTTCGTCTGTATGCTTTTCCCCCAATCGCGCTGCTCCCGGGAGTTCTGGAGAAGGTCCATGTAGGGGGCTCAACCTACTATTGGTGGCCCCTTATTGGCCTACATGAGTATGGTTCTCAGACCTAGTGTCTCTCCACGACGGTCTCCCATGGGAGATTCTCGTTCAGAGAGTTCTTCTGTCCCAGGCGGGGGGAGGATAGTGCACCCCCGTCCGGACCTGTGGAAGCTGTGAGTGTGGCCTCTGAGGGGACCCACCTCATAGATCTTGGTTTGTCAACTGAGGTTGTTCAAACCATACTAAGCTCCAGAGCCCCTTCCACGAGGAGATTGTATGCCACCAAGTAGAAACTTTTCGCTTCGTGGTGTACCACCACCTGGATCACTGGTTCACTGCCCTTTAGGGTTGGTGCTGGAATTTTCTCCAGGAGCGTTTTGAATATGGCGCTTAATGTATATGTAGCGTCAATGTCTGCATATGGTACTGATGGTCTCGGCAGAGACCCTCTGGTGGTCAGATTCCTCCGTGGATCCAGGAGGTTGAGGCCTAATTGCAATAGTAGGGTTCCTACTTAGGATTTGTTGATAGTGCTCGAGGGCCTGTCAACAGCCCTTTTTTTTGAACCCATTGAGGATGTGTCATTAAAGTTTCTGATGCTTAAATGGCATTTTTCTCTCAAAAGAGTAGGAGATTTACAAGTACTGTCTGTTGATCCCTCTTGTTTGGAATCCTCACCTGGCATGGTGAGAGCATTCCTGTACCCCAGAACGGGGTACATCTCTAAGGTCCCCACTGATGTGGTATGACCTACGGTGCTGCAGGCCTTTCATCCTCCATCCTTTATGACGCAGATCAAGAGCGCTTATATCTGCTTTGCCCAGTGTGGGCATTAGACGCATACATACATTATACGTCTGGATGGCGTTCAATGTAACAATTGTTCATTGTGTATGGCCCACCTAACATGGGGGCACCCGCGTCTAAGCAGACTCTGAGCGGTGGATAGTCGAGGCTATCTCACTGACTTAGGAGGCCCTGGACCATCCTCTATCGGAGGCAATAGGGGCTTATTCTACCAGGGGTATGGCGGCTTCAAAAGCCTTCTTTATTCTGGCAAGTCTATGACTGGCATCTGCAATGCAGCAGAGTGGTCTACCCTGCACACCTTCAAAAGGTTTTATCAATTGGATCTGGATTCTACTCCAGTATACAGTATCTTTTCTTGAATTAGGAGAACTCATACCCGGCATATCAAACTATGGCGTGTTTGGGATAGCGTTCCCATAGTGTCTCCTAATAGAGACGCAGCGCGAGTTCCCTGAGAGGGAACGTCTCAGGTTACACATGTAACCATAGTTCCCTGAAGGGAACGAGACGCTGCGTCACTTTGCCATACTTTTTCATGCCTGGTGCGCTTCGTTCGAGAGGTTTTAAGCTGAAGTTGTTTGTTTCCGTGGTGCTTTTATACCTCCCGGTCTGACGTCACACACACGGTACGTCCCGCCAATTACATTGGATTGATTTCACCTGTGCTTCAGGAGGTTATAAGAGAGGGATTGTATCCCATAGTGTCTCCTAATAGAGACGCAGCGTCTCGTTCCCTTCAGGGAACTATGGTTACATGTGTAACCTGAGACGTTTCCAATGTATGTGAACTAACATACCGCATATCCTGCACAAAGTTATCAGCCACAGATACCATGTGGTACACATATACACAGTATACATAAACAGACGAGGTCACATGATGCGGTTTTCAGACAATGTGCGACACACAACAAACAAACACACCCAAACAAACACACATTTAAATGAAAATTGTTTCGCCATATATAACCATACAGAAGACTTACCTTCTTGGCTCGCTTGGGCTCATAGTCCATTTTGACCAGCCCGATGGCTAGCTGCGCGCAAGTGTGTGTGTTTTTGTGTTTCTCTATGTAGGACAGGCCCAATCTCCTCTCAGCCCTGTGGAGCCAGGAAACACACTTCCTGCACGACAGGAAACTCCACCAGAGACTCTGATCTGAATCCTCAGCACCTCCATTCTCAAAGCACTGATAACACAGACTCATACTCATACAGTATGCACACACACACACACACACACACACACACACACACACGTACACGAACACTAAAATAGGTGGAGCACTGAAACTAATAACTTGGCACTAGGTTGAAAGGCTGTGTCTCTTCACACACATTACACACATAAAGTACCTAAACAACAAATTTATAAAGCAAAACTAAGCTCCAAAGTCCATCAGCCAGTTACTAAAATATAACATTTTCCATTCAAAATACATTTTAAATGTGTACTATCATTATTTTAGTTCACATTAAATTAAAAAACAACAACGAGCAACATGACAATAACAACAATAGCTGTAAATAAAAAAAATACTAGTTAATAATGCATACAATTTTCCATGACCATAAATATTTGGCAAAAAACGAATGAATGAATAAATATTTCTTATCTAACATAGTTTTGGAAGGCCATAATCACTGGCAGCAACATCCACTAGTGCACATCAATGGTGTGTCAGTGTCTATACAACAGATCAACGTGTAACAGTGACAATAAAATGAAGAGAAGGAAATTGTAAATATTGTTGCGTCTTCTTGAGTAAAAGAAATACTACGACAGCTGCGTTTAAGTGATTTGTTGTGTTCAGAGATGCCTACTTACAAATGGTAGGCAATGCATAAAACAGTATGTGAGCTTAGAAGTATTGTCTGATTTAGTCTGAGTTCGTTGTATAGCAGCCAAAAAGTACTTGGATCACTTCCTGTGAGATTGTGAAGTGTGCGTATGTTGGGCACCTGCTACACATACACCTGCTTTCCCATGAGGCTGCAGGAGAAGACTGCTGAATAGAAGTGATATGGTAAATTATGTCAGAATTTCATTTTTACTACACACATTATTTGTATGTAGAACATAAGGTGACACTTTAGTTTAAGTACCAATTCCCACTATTAGCTAATGGCTTATTACCTGCCTATTATTAAGATATTGGCTGTTTATTTAGTACCTATAAAGTATGATTTTATTCTTTATACCCATTCCTAATTCCTAAACCCAACTACTGCCTTACTAGTAATAGGCAGCTAATAAAGTATGATCAAACGTACTTTTGAAATTGTCACCTAGAAACCAAATGGTGATGTCATTGGCCCATGAACATTTCCTGCTTGTTGCCAAATTGTTTCATAACCATAACAAAAGGCAATTCAATCATATCTTAACTTTATAACAGCTGTCATAACGTTATTTATCAATATGTGGACCTTTTTGGATTTTCGGAAGGTTGAGGGATGTAAACAATAACAATGGTCCTAACTTATTTCCTGTTTTACATTTTTAATTTCCATAGCTTCCGAGAATCCAAAAAGATCAATATATTGATAAATAATCCTATGGCAAGCGTTTTCATGTAAAGCTATCATTGAATTGCCTCTTATTACAATACTTTGACAACAAGCTTTAAGCTAAGTGACTTAATTTGTTTTCTGTAACAAAATGTTTTAGTGCATCTTTACAGCGAACATTTATGAGTCACAAGTGTTATGTAAACGCAAATGAGTAGTCGATAAACAGTGCTGCATGAGGCAACAGCAAATGGCTGTAAATTGCCAGCAAACGAGCAGCAGCACTGAAATGACAGAAACCACTGTGAGCAGCAAAATGGCTGCAAACGGTAAACAAATAACAAGCCACAGCACTGATATTACAGTTGTCAGACTTCCTTTGTTTTCTCTCACGTAAACATTTACATTTTTTAAACATGCAGTACTGAATAAATGGTAAAAATTAGTATTTGCTAGCTAACTGTGGTAGCATCTGGTGTATATTTAAGCACATCCTCAGACCTCCACATTTGTCTAAAAGGCATCAAGCCTCAGGCTAAACAGCATTGTGGTCGTAGGGAAAACAATGTCAAGTATCAGGTGTAGTTAACTGTGCAGTAACATATACCTCCCACCCCCCACCTATCAAGGTAATACATCAGAGGAGTTAGGGTCACATGTGGCCTAATGGTTAGGGGGTTAGACTTGTAATCGACAGGTTGCAGGTTTAGTTTCCAGGAATTGAAGATGGGGAGTGAATGAATTGCACTCTCTCCATCTTTGAAACCCAGCTGAGGTGCCCCAGAGCAAGGCACCAAACCTGTAACTGCTCCCTAGGTGCACTGCTCCAGGTTCACTGTGTGTTTGTGTGTGCGCTTTCACTCTGCACTCAAAATGGATGGGTTAAAAGCAGAGGACCAATTTCGAGTGTAGGTAAATGCATACTTAACAAGGTTCACTTTACTGACACTGAGGAGAAGAAACTGTTGAACATTTCATCTGGAACATTCCTTTGTAATACAAACTACACATGATTTTATACACTGTGATTTAGGAAAAATAGAAAAAGGAGAAACCCGGATCTCAGGCTTTGAATTTGACCTTCTACAGCAGCTTAGCCAGGTCAATGTTACTCGCATTGATTGAAAGCACCACTGGGTGTCAGTGTTTACCAGTACTTGTGTTTCAATGGGAGCGGCCACTTCAACGTGAGGCTCCACTGTTTGAAAATAGCAGAAAGCTAACTAATCATCACCTGCAGAGAGACGATATGCTCACAAACTGCCATGAGCTGGACAGAAAACCATCAAATATCCTGTATATTTATATAGGGGAATTAACATGACGTTTTACTATTGATGAAATGTAAGATTGGACCAGCCTGTGAGACTGAATAGTTTGACATGCAACACTTCACCCTCTGATATACAATATGAATTGTTCTTAATGTTATGCAGAAATGTGCAGATTATCAGAGAAACTGTGCTGGATTGGTCTGGATCATTAAACAGCCCAGGGGAACATGCTAGTAGCTCAGTTTAAGGAGGAACAGATCACATAAACCCAATGCCATACTGGGACGGCTTCCAAGAAGAGCCTGGAAATCAATGGCAGATGATCTGGGCTGTAGGGGACGCTGAGGAGTACGAGATGTGAATTGGTAGGTTTAAAAAAAAAAAAAAAAACGACCTCACTGTGTATTTCTCAATACACATTAGTGGTCTTATTGTGAATGAAAAGACTTTAATTTGCAGATGATGTCACCAAAGTTATGAAGATAGGGAAAATATTGTTATCAAATAGCTTGCTAGTATGTTCATATTGCAGCCAGTAATGCAATGTTGGTAATCGATGATATAAAAACTGTTAAGGTAATAATAAATCACATCAATATACATACTAAAAAAAACGAAGCATAAGCATTGGGATTTGATGCTCAAGGTTAAATTTGACCTTCACACTCTGATCAAAAATCCCTGTAAGAATTGTTTGAAGAGACCTTTAAAATTCACATAGATAAGATAGATAGTTACTGTTTTTTAAGTAACTGTAAAAAAAAGGGTCCTTTAAAAGCACTGCATGATTTGTTTTGGGCCTGTTGGAACTGTACACTGTTCACATGTATTTGATATAAACCTTAGATGTCTATAAATTGAAACAAGATTTTCTTAACATTTTTATTCAAATTGTGTCTACATAGCAGTGTCTCTTTTTTACATTAAAAAAGTATTAAATAACTTCACACATGCAAACACATCCCAAAATCACACGTAAAATATGAAATTAGTTTTTTAAAAAACACCCATGTGATAACGTTTGAACATGGCCACGTGGGTTGGAGAAACTCCAACATATTTGTTCCACATATTTTACACATGATTTTAGCTTGACTGCAAATATGAAGCTCATGTTTTTTTCTAATAGGGAAACCCCTAAAAGAGGCAATGTATTAATAAATGTTTATGCTATCAATTTTTTATCAAATGTTTTTTTAACACCATTACAGTACTATTAGCACCAAAAATATTTTGCTATTGTTACATGCCAAATAATCCCTAAACTAGTACCATTTAGAGCCATTTTTAGTTTATTAATCTCATATACTCCCAGTTGATCTAGTCAATAATTCAATCCAGCCATTTACGCCATCATCACAAATTTCTTGTCAAAAATCTAGTTTTACTTGAACGTATTTACTATTTTGTAAATAAAAACACAAGCTACAATTGATTTTTCATGCATGCTGCATTGTGGAGCACATACCTGAAGAGTCTTTTTTTTCTTGTAGAGTGTATTGCTGACCTGGAAAGCCTCGGTGTGTGTGTATTCTGTACTGTGTGTACAGTATATGAGTGTGTGTCCTGTTACAGTAGAGGATGCTGTTGACCCCCGTAAGGGCTGGAGTGGAGGAGGAGGAGGCGAGCTAATGGTGGGTCAGTTTTCAGGAGAGGGCCACATTCAAAAGCTCTCAGACCACAAACACACTCAGACCCCACAGCACATAAACCTGCAGCCCTGCCTAATGATCCTTCCGTTCCCACAGCAACCTGTCGAAGAATCCAAGTGCCTCGCGCTCGCTTTCTGTCACCATACTGTGTATGTTTGTCATGTGGAGCATTCTACGGCCTACATTTTACCAGTGAAGTGACATGGAGGGTTTTATTATAGACTAGGAGATAAAGACATCTTCAGCAGTGACAGCGTATCTTTTTACTTGGTTATACAGTGCCTTTTCAAGTATCTTACTTAATAGTAGTTTTGACATCTTTCTGTTAGAAAGCATAATATTTGTAGTACATTTCAAGTATATTTCTCTTTATGAATTGAAGAAACTCAGAAAATTGTCGAGATTTGTATTATGCCAGGTTCAGACTATCTGTCTGTTCAATGAGCCGATCAGACCTAGTAATAGATTCCTCAGTGTGTGTCTATGAAGTATACATCAAGCTTAAAAATAGATAGATAGATCAGTGACATTCAGTCAGAGTTCAGTCATCATACTCCTGTGACATTTTGTAGTTTTATGTTGTTACTACAACTCATGTACAGCTTTATAATTAAACAGTTACACATAGAAAACCATGCCAAAAGTTTGCATTTAGACAAAGCTTGATTCATTGATAATTGTTTACCCTGTTTATATTTCTGCCTGATGCATATAGCACTCTGATAATACCTTTGCAAATGCTTTCCGCTCCTGGATTAATTGTAGCTGTAAGAAAACCGATTCCTTGTCAGATTGCATTTACATTTAAATTCATCCCTTAATCAGGCACATTTATTCAGAGTGAGAATAATACAAGTAGAAAGAATTAATCCTAATGAGAACTTTACACAAGTGGTGCCACTATATTGACTATCCATAAGTGTCATCAGAGTATTTCATTGCTAGAGTGCAAAAGTGCCTTTATTTATTTTTTAAAGACTTGTTAGTTAAGTGCTCCTGGAAGAGGTCTACAGTTGTTTTATGAATATTTGAATGAACTTTGATGTTTGAATAGTACCCTTTACCTCTGTTTATAGTGTAGGGGCAGTTTTGATTCTGCAGAGCAGGGGTGTCAAATTCAATTCCTGGAGGGCCGGAGCCCTGCAGAGTTTAGTTCCAGCCCTGCTTCAACACACCTATCTGTAGGTATCAAACAAGCCTAAAGCACTCAATTAGTTTGATCAGGTGTGTTTATTAGGGTTGGAACTAAACTGTGCAGAACTGCGGGCCTCCAGGAACTGGCTTTGACATGTGCTGTAGAGCATTTGATTGGACAGAAAATCTTGGAAGAAAATTGAGTGCAGAGTAGTGATCAGTGTTGGGTAAGTTACTTTTAAAAAGTAATCGATTACTAATTACTGATTACTACTCGAAAATTGTAATCTGATTACATTACTAATTACATAATGTAAAAAGTAATCAGATTACTAATTACTTTACTTTGAAGTTACTTTTAAAACATATAAAATATACCTATAAAAATACTAAATAAACTGCAGCTCTTTCAGTAATTTAATATTCACTGAAAAACATTACAATGGGTTGATCACAGCAGCTTGACATATTCAAAAGAGCTAAGGAGATCACCCCAAAAACTTTAAATTCTCTCATCATTCATTTGATCCAAACCCGTTTGTCTTTTCTTTCTTTTTTCTTTTTTTCGAACACAAAAGAAGGACATGAAGAAAACTGGATACCTGTAACCACTGACATCCAGTATGAAAAAGCACTACAGTGTTTGGGTGTTCTGTGTTTGTCTGAGGTAATTAGTCTACTGAAATGTGTATATTCCTCAGAAAGTATTAAACTGTTTGGTCAGTTCTTGTCACGTGACATTCGATTTTCAACTGGTGCACCCGGGAAATGCGCGCGCAAAATGCGCTCCCAATATGTGCGTGCGCGAAAAGACACCATATGTGAATGGCCCCATAAGCAGCTACTGCACAAAAAGTTGGGCCGCTGTGTTTTCGGGGTGCCGGTGTCCACCTTGGTGAGGAATATTTTCTTAGAAGGCTTTCTGTTCAAATGCTTGAAAAAGTTTCTGGTTGAGTTAAAAGCAGTCGAAAGTTCTTTAGAGATTGGAAATAGACTGAATTTCACAAAAATATTTTTGTTTTTACGCTCAATGAAATCAATCAAAGTAATGTCTATATTTCCACCTGAAGAAGCAACTTCTCTTGACAGCAACCGTTTCAGCTCGTGTTCTCCAGCAATTTAAAAGCACATGCTTATTAACTGACGTTGCAGCGGAAAACGTGATTTAAAAGAAGCATTTTTTTTCTTCTAAATATTATATTTGTAACATAAGTAAAGCAATTACATTGACTTTAGTACCTGTAATCAGATTATACAAATGCAAAATGTAATTAGATTACAGTAACGCGTTATTGTGGAACGCGTTACACCCAACTCTGGTAGTGATGTCATCAAAATCGCTCATTCATATTTGTTGAAGTTAGAATCTATTTTCATGTTGCTTTCCATTAGATATACCATTAATTTTTACCACAAAGCAGATTTTAGTGTTTATATTTTATTTGCAGATCCCAGTGGACGAAACGGAGGAAATGAATCAGAAGTCAAATAAGGCGGCGCTCCAAGTAATCAGAATGAACCAATGGTATTTGGAAGGTGTTTTACAACTGAAGCAAACTTTTCCAGAAAGTATGTTTTGGCAAGCTGTTGAAATTTGCTCCTAAGAACAAACTCAAAATAAACGTAGTGTTAGTCTGATTTTACAGTGGCTGATAGAGCTCAAAGATGCTGCTAGAAAAAAACACACATGGGAATAGAAAATTATTAACAAATTGAGAAAACATCATGAATTTGACAACACCGACTGCTTCCTGTTTAGAATCAGTGGTGTTGTTGAAGATCTGAAAGGTGAGATTTCGTTTATTTTAACGTCCTGATCTTACGATTCCTTTGTTGTTTGTATGAAGTGTTTTTAGCCCTAAGAATTCTCTCAGATCTCTGACAACACATAAACAGGAAGCAGCTGAATTGTTCAAAAGAGCCCACACATGCTTCAAGTTAAGAAAACAAATACAAATAAGTGAGAAACATCTTCATCGGTTTCACAACAAATTGATTCACGCATATTCTCACAACAAAAATGAAGAAATGCGCTGCAAAGAGCACAGACGACAATGGAAATGTGTCGAGGGACCCCCAAAAGTGATGAACATGGCTGCTTCCTGTGTTGGTGTTGTCGGAGATTTAAGAGATGAATTAATTCATCAGGTTATTAGGGCTAAAAATACAGTAAACCAACAACAAGGAACAGTATGATCAGAATATTAAAATAAATAAAATCCCACCTCTCAGATCTCTGACAACACTGCTGACTTTAAACAGGAAGGAGCCTGGTTTGTCACTTTTCTGGGTCCCCCGACACATTTCTGTTTTAGTCTATTTGAAGCACATTTCTGTATTTGCATGTGTTGTGAGTATTTGCTTGTGTAATCAAAAGGATGAAGATGTTTTCTCAATTTATTAGTATTTTACATTTTACATGTGCTTTCTTTACTTGCTGAGCTCTCTCAGCCACCTTATGATTTAGTCCTAAATGGTGTTTACTTTGATAGCTGAAGTTTATAAGGGCTTTTTCTAGACATCTTATTTAACCAGTAATGAATCTCATTTGTAATCAGATCAGAGTGAGGTGTACTGATAACCAATAAGGATAATGCATGCTGCAGAAGGAATGGCAACTGAATAACAACACAGTTACTTCACCTCCTGTGATAAAATCACCATATGTGTGAACATCCCATTATAAAGCAGTATGATTACAACCCCAAAGCATCATTTGCTCTGCATCAGTGTGTTGAGACTGGACAGCAGGATTCTTGTCATTGGCAATTACCCACCGTGACTCTGGGCTTTTCTGCTTGGTTTTTAACCAGGCAGTGGAATTTAAAAGCAGCAAGGAGGACCTTGAAAGACCCCATAAAAAGAGAGGGAGAAACGCTTCAGCTGATGTTTTGTGATAGCTTTGTAATTGGGGTGATTTCTTTGCAATTGTTTTTAGTCTAAAACTCAATTGAAAAAGGAGCTGAGTAAGATAAGCAGTTAAGACTAAAAAGACGTCTTATCTTTTTATGAGGTGACAAAAAAGTCTTTCTCTCAAACATATGCATTGTTGTCCCTAATAGTTGTCCTTAAGTGCAGCTTATAAGCTTATATTGCTCTGGCCAAGAAGAGCAATCACCATTGCCAAACCACAATCCTCTACCCCCAGACCCCCCCCCCCCAAAAAAAAAAGTAGAATAAAAACTCTTCATAACCACAGTAATGGCTGCCCCCTTCCAAATAAAAAAACAATGAGTGAAATGAACACATACAGATGTAAAAGGGTTTTGAGGCTTGTGGATGGAGCAAACCAAGATTCACTGCTCTAGTTACTGTAAAGAGTGTTTCACATACAGGCTTATAAATCACTGTCGCTCATTTGCGTTTTGTCTGTGTGAACTGCAACACAAACATTCAGACATTTGCAAGTTTGATGTTCCCAGTTGTCCCAAAACCATTTTCATAAACCACTCAAACACGCATATTCAATTTTGTTTTACTTTTTCCGAGGCTGTCATCTGATTCAGTTTTTACAGCATTATTTTTTTTATCCAACTACAATGTGATCACAGCTTTTTGTCTTACTATATGACTTTTTTCTTCATCTTTACAATTATACAATGCAGCATGACCAGACAACCCCCCACCCTCAAAAAAACTAAACAGAAACATTCATACCAACACACTGGCACCATTCTATTGAATACATATAACAAAAGATAATATCTATTTATGAATATTCAGTTAGAAGAATTATATCAAAGACATGGCCACAGAGTCATAAAAATAAATCTAATAAATAAATAAATAAGTCAGTAAGTACAGAAGAACTCTTTCGAGGAAATGGATGATTGAACTCGCTAACCTTACCATTCACAGAAGCAAATAATACACAATTTGTACTGTTTTCAGGTCACTGAAACATTAAACTTAGACCAATACAGCAGTCAGGCTGGTCCTGAGGAATACTGAATTGGTCATTTCATCTATATTTTACAAATGTCTTGTTCTCGTCACTGTCAGTTAAACTCTTTTCATGTGTTTAGTGCATAGGCAGAAAGGTAAGTCCTTTTCTTAGTTTCACTTCCCATGCAAGTCATGTAAACCCCATGTTTTTTCCCATCTAGCCTGATGTGCACTCTTGGACCACTGATACATCCCCGGATGCCAAACGTGGTGAGGTCCTACCATGTAGCACCATGCCGACCATCAAGGATCGGACTGTAACCTCATGGCAGCATCTGCCTCCTGAGTCCCACCTCTGCATAGAGATGTCAGGTGGAAGGTGGCGGTATGAACAACATTACACCGTAGTCTCATACTCCATCACTTCTTTGGGGTTGCTAAAGCTCTGGTACTGGATACGGGGTGTCACAGGAGACGTATTCTCTAGCACCAGGATGGTTTTCCTCAGCCTACGGTCAATAAAGTGGGCGTCCCAGGCTGGGTACCTTTTTCTTGGCAGGTCGATGCGGATAACAGGACCTTCAGTTCTTGGGGGACGTGGGGAAGAAGGTGGGGGGACACTAGGAGGCCTCACCTGAAACACAGGCATGCAACTGTCTCTATCCCCAGCCCCATTCTCCCGATCCCCACTAGTAGTCCTCTGGAGTGTTCTGGGAGGGCTAGTGACCACATCTGGCTGGGGCAAGGGTGTCCCCAAGTCCCCAATGCCTCCCAAGCCGATAACCCCCATTCCCTCCTCCACACAGCTCCACTGAGTGCCCAGAATAGGTCCGTCCGGGTGGAGCAGGCAATAATAGACAAACATAAAGAATGTTCCCAAAGCATAGCTACACACTACAACGCACACAATAATCAGGGCGTAAAAGTCAGAGGTGTGAGGTCCCCTATGAATATACCAAGCGGCGGTGAGCGCGACATTCTCAAACAAGGTCACGCAGTAATACACGCCCAGCCGAAAGCGAGCACGACCTTCCTTTACGTTGAACCAACAAAAGATGTAGATGATGCCTACCACCATGTTGTAGATGATCTCCTCCCACTTGGACATGCAGAAGTCAGTCTCACCCTGGATGATCCAGAAGGTCATGGCGCACCAATGGGCTACAATAAAGATCCCAAAGTAAAGCTGGAAGACTGAAGCGAAGAGTGCAAAGGCGATGGTTCGAGCACCGATGGTGAAGAGGTGCCAAAGCATCTGGACAATCACTGCCTTGTAGGACATGGGGAGCTTATCGTCACGAGAGTCACGCAGAACCTTCTGGTAGGATGCGATCATCCAGGCGAGAGAAACCAATGAGGCAGATGCTGAGAGACCTACAGAGACAGAACAAGAAAGAACAAAGAGACAGCTCAAGTAATGAAGCAGAAAGCCAGAAACAACTTTACAAATATATGCAAAAGCAATTTGCCAAATGTGCTGCAAGCAAGAGAGCATGAGTGTGTTCTTGCAGTGCAGTGCTGATAACAAACCTACTGTAAGTACTAAAGGGTCAGTGGAGTTAAAATAGTCTGTGTTATTAAAAATGACTTGTTATTGTTCCTTGGATATATAAATGACAATTTTACATTTACATTTACTCATTTAGCAGATTTATTCAAAGCAGCTTGCAAGTGAGAATAAAAGAAGCACTTCAAATCATCAGAGAGCAGCAATAGATAAATGCTTAAGTTAGTTTAGATTTCCCCCCCATCCGTGCATTTAAGAGGAGAGAGTTTGTGTGTTCTACATGTGGTTTGTCAAGCCCACCTGTGTGTGTGGAGCACGCACACTCAGAATTGCACAATGTTTTCCAAGAAGCCATGGGGTGTTTATAAGAAGGTGTATGGTGGATATGGAGAGGAAATGAGTTTGACTTCTACAGGTTGTTTGTCAAGCCCACTGACCAGGGTAAAGCACTCTAAGAATTGCACAAGGCTTTCCCAGAAACATGGAGTGCTGATAAGAAAGTGTCTGGTGCATACAGAGAGGATCTTAACTTGCTGGTCATAGAAAATGGCCTAAATCTTATGAAATTAACATGAATTTAAGGCATGAAAAAGGGGCCACAGATCTGTATAATTAGCTGTTTCGGTTGCACATGTACATTAGTGGGGGATGTTGTGACCTAATGGCTAAGGAGTTGTAAGGTTGCAGGTTTGAGTCTCAAGTCTGGCAAAGATTATAGATGGGGGAGTGAATGACCAGCACTTCCACCCTCAATACCACAAGAACCCATGAGCAAAGCAACCTCCAACAGTGTTCACGGTTTGTGTCTGTTTACTGCAGTGTGTGTGCACTTGGATGGATGAAATGCCTCTCATTTCTAATGCATACAGGGAATTTGGAATCAAGACTTTTGAGAATCTATATAATTTAGCATATTAAAAAAACATAAACAAAAATTAATGGCAAAATCAATATTTCTGCTCAGTGAAAATCCAAGCAAATCAAATATGCAAATGCTAGTTTAGCTGCTCAACCCTATAGTTTTATTATTGTTTATGTTTATTAAAACTTAATGTAAACAATTTTTATTTATTTATGTAAAATATCCATAAATGTGCTGCATCCATGAAGCTCCTCTAAAGCTGTAGCCATTTTTTAATGACTTGAAAAAGCAAAATAGCTAAATAGCTAAAAAGCTAAATATAAACCCTAATCAAAATTATTAGGAACAACCACATTTCCACATTCTCTGACTCCTGCCTTCAATATTTAATTAGATCTGATGTGATTCATGGCTAATTGAACATGCGATTGAATAATTAACTTTCAAAACATGAATAATTCAGGCCCTAATTGATGTCTCCTGCCTCTCTGGACTCATAATATATGAATGTGTGAATACACCTTGCATCACGACAGACACGCTTTGAGAGAATATTCTGACGAGGCAAAGATGCAAAGTGTTTTTTTTTTATTTCAGACGTCATGGTGGCTCTTATGAAACACAAACTGACATCTGCTGGCAGAGATGCGAGAGCGGCTCTTTCAGGAGTCATGGCAGGGAGAGGGGGAAAAAATTGTTCAAAGTTTTGTAATGTTTGTTGCTTTTGTTTTAGATTTCAAAAAATATTTCATAGAAGCTACAACACCTGCTGAGACAACAAATCGCAGGGCTTGTTCCCCAAACGCTTGAAAGGATGTCTCTCTTGAGGGAGCGAGTGTGTGTGTTTGACTTGCTGACAGAGAGACTGGCAGGCGCTTTATATTGTGTTTGCAAGTACCCTAGAGCGCGAGGTAGAGCGAAAAGGTGAAGAAGAGGAGTGTGTGATTGAGAGATATGCTGCTATCTCAGGAGGCTTCCACATTGAGCTGCTGTTATCATGGGGATCAGCTCTTAAACACATCTCACCGCATGCTTGTTTATCTGGTGGGTCCCGGCAGATTGGCTTTGTTCTGGTGCTTGATTCCTCTCCTGTCTCACTCCACACACACACACATGCACATGTTTAGGGACCCATATTTTCAGCTTCACAGCGTTAAACAGTTGAAACCCTCCGGGCTGGATTATTCAAGGTCAGATGAGAATATGTGAATGATCACGGCATCACTGTTATTTTGGTGAAGTTGGGATTTATCTGAAAATGTCAGATATAAAGGTTGATCTTTATTTATAAATATGTATACACGCACGCACACGCACACACACACACACACACACATATTTAAAATGTTGTTACTAAAGGATGAATTAATTAACACTGAGAATTAATGTATCATGCATTAACACAGTTTTCATTCTTCTCATTATTATTATTTTGAAAGTCTGTTGCCTGGTGGCTTTGAAAAAACATACAAATAAACAAACCACGAGTCACTGGAGTGTTGAAATGTACTGGCTTGGGATTGGTGTCATCAGGCATCTCAACCAATAAGATAATTTGGGAGTGGGCCTAAGACTACCGAAGCCCTTAAATGAATCGGTAAACAATGGAGAAAGTTTATTGGTCATTTACTTTTTAATTTTCTTCCACACGCTGACAGAGTTGATAGGACCAAAGTTATTTGTAACCACAGCAAAACTGAATTTTCTTATCTCCAAAGTACTTTGAGTCTAAAGTATCACTTAAATCAGTAGCTCTCTATCCTTCTCACACCCCACTGACTACCCATTTTGATTGTTTCTGTTTTTGCTTCAGATGTCTGTTCTAATCACATTGCAAGTGCCTTGCAAAGTGAACTCCCGCCATGATTTCAGTTTGTAGAGCATGTGTTTTTCATTCTAATTACATTTTAGTGAGAGATATGTGAATTTATTCATTCATTCATTTCCTTTCGGCTTAGTCCCTTTATTAATCTGGGGTCGCCACAGCGGAATGAACCGCCAACTTATCCAGCATATGTTTAATGCAGCGGTTGCCCTTCCAGCTGCAACCCATCACTGGGAAACATCCATACATCTCAGATGGCTTGAAGGTGAGTAAAATAACAAGCAAATGTCAATTTTCAAAGAACTATCTTTTTAAATTCTTAGAATGGAAAGAAAATAGTAATATAATGAAAATGCTTTGACTTTTTTTCACTTAATGCTTTTCTTTATTCACAAGTGTTGAATAATTGTTCAATAAAAGAGCAAACATAAGACAGTAAAAAAGAATGTATAATGTTATCAGCTGATTCAGAAAAAGAAATACCAAACATTAGTTAATACATTAGCCATGTCGAAAATTAATATAAATATCAACTTCAAGGCTAAATAGTGCAAATCACACTAGATTTATCTTCACATTGATCTTGAGTTTTTTTATGAGTGTTTACTCTTACTGATTCTTGTTAGAACACATACTGCATTTGACTTTCTCTCTGTCTCACTCATTTTCTCTCTCACTTAGCCTTCGTTTTGAGCAACTCATTTGGTGCAGATCCAGATTAAGTGAGGTCTTAATTAGCAGAGATCCGAAAGCATTAGTCTGCGTTTTCCCGCTCTGCTTCCAGCCTGCCCGCATGCTCTCCACGTTCTCTCCTGCTCTCTTTTTCAGAGGCTCTCATGGAGCAATGCGCTGGCAATCTTAATTAAATCAAACATCAGACGCAGCGCAAGCCCACTGCCACAAAGACCGCCTAAGATTAGAACGCAGTTTAAAGAGAAAGGGATAAGACAAGTTAAAGCCCAGTGCTGCCAGTGCTGAGAAAGAGAGATAGAGAGAGAGAGAATGAAGGAAAGTGGGAAGTTTAAGTTGCTTACTGCGCCCGCATAAACATCTAGATGATGTGGTGGAGGAAACTATGAAGGGAATGTTTGCATAATGCATTTTAATAAGAGCATTTGTGCTTTTAGACTGTATTAAATGACTACATGACAGTTTCATTCAAGTCCTCAAAAGAACAAAGACTCATCGTGAGACCCCTAAGACCTTAAAACACACAGCAGGGAATTCACAAAGAAGGAATTGTGTGCACTGATGGTGCTGTTAATTTGCATGCCACGTCTGTGTTGTTTCATTAAATGCTCTTTTGTGTAATACTTTCTCATGTTGGCTATTAGCCAGAAACAGCACAATCCTCCATTACTAGTTTGAAAGAGCTGAAAGTGTTTTAAGCAATGTTTTTGAAACTTTTTAAAAAGAATCCAAGAAATAGTTTTGTGTGTATTTGTGGGTGTGTGAAATATACTGTACAGAAAAAGGGAGAAAAGATTTATCATGATTACCTGTGGTTGGTATAGGTGAACATTACTGATTTGGTCACATTATTAAAGCATTTTTCCTGTTTTGTTTTTTCGTTCTTTTTGTGGGTAACAGGGATGGGTGATGTATACAGAGACCCCGAGGGGACATAGTGATGGAAACTAAACTAGGATTGGAGGAAAAAGTATAATGCATCCTCTCACGAAGCATTTGTGAAAGAAACTTTGCATTCATTCTCATAGTTTTTGTTCCCCAAAGAAACTTTGTGCTTGTTCGCTGGAAATAATAATGTATGAGGTTTGAGAAAAATATTTCGATTTCATTGCTTTTGTGAGCGAATGCAAAGTTTCTTAAGGGAAGGCCAAAACTTTAGTGAGAGAATGCTTTGTGAGTGAATGTAAACCCCTCGAGGTTCTGCTCACTCCAATCTGGGCAAGATTTGGACTGACTTTTCTAAAAGGAAGTGGGTTTGCTGAAGGACGCTAAAGACTATGGTCTCAAGTGCACCTCCTGTTTACTGACACAGCTCCTACAAACTAGACTCCATTATACTGACACCCCTAAAACTCACACTAATCTGGGTCATGCCAACAATGTAAGCTCTACTTGTTCTAATCATATGAGAAGGGTATAAACGTAAGTCTGAGCCAGCTCCAAATAGGAAGGTCAGCTCCAAGTGGGTGGGACTTGAGCTCCAAGTGGGCTGTACAAACCTCGTGGAATTTTCATTGATTTTTTTAATGTCTTGTACATGACATGGCATCCAACCTATTGTGTTTTAATAACATCTACACCTACCCCAACCCTAAACCCAACCTTACAGTAACTTGTTGTGTCTCATTAACATTCACACCCACCACAACCCTGTGGCGTAAGTCCCTCCCACTTGGAGGTCACCCAACCTACTTGCGTCGTAATTTCCTTCCACTTGGAGGTCTCAGGGCTGCAGCAATACTGAAATCATACTGGGACTTGACTGGGATTTCTACTTTGTGAGGTAGTTTTAGTAATTAGATTGCAAAAGTCTTCTAGTCCACCAATTGAGGCCAGGGAAGTGAGTTTAAAACACACAGCTCTTACTAGGTGGATACATAGCCCCCCTTACCCCAGATCTCACTCCCATTCAGGTCATGGCACCAATTTAACCTGTCTGCTTAACTCTGAGTGGATTTGAACTGCCATTTCCACCATGGGAGGCATGTGCAAGGATGCCAAAGATCTCTGCCTCTACTTAATTAGACTTAAGAACTTTTACTAGCTGGCCTCTATGAAACTGACCCCACCAATGCCCTCACTCCCATCGAGGTTATGGCACAAATTAAACCCCTCTAGTTAACAATATATTATACACATCCCTAAACCTCACTCCCATCATGGTCTCGGACCCAGGGTAAACACTACGGGTGTACACACAGGACTGAGCAGGATTTAAATCAGGGTTTCCAACAAAGGAGGAAGGTACACTTACAAGGATACTAAAGTACACAGTGTGCCTGCTGAGGACATGGGAGTAAGGGATCTTAGTACCTAGCCTCCGTAGACAGGGGATCTTACCATCTTACTATCTAGCCTCGGTTACACTGACCCCCACCGCCAAAACACTCACACTGATCTGAGCACCAATTGAACCCCTCTGGTTAACAATATTTCATTTGTTGTTTCTAGTATATTCTAACACTAAACTCCACAGCCCCTGTTCTGCCTGTTGAGGCCAAGGGAGTGAGGGTTTACTTACATAGCTCTTACTAAACAGCCTCCATATCATAACCCTCTAAACCTCACTCCCATCCGGATCATGGCACCAAAGTTACATTTCCAAGTTCTACACATCCCCCTCTGAGTGGGATTTAAACTAGCTAATGAAAATGTTTTGAAAGCCCAAATTCATGAGCAAAGAAAGACACAATTTTCAAGTGGGTTTCTTGGAGTAATGGCATACTATGAAGATATATAAAAATATGTAGAATAAAAAAACTTACAAATTTTTAAACTATTGATTATTGTGTAGGAATGGATTTTCTGATGGATGTCCACTCCAAGATGGAGTAACACATATTTTTTTTATGATTATTAATAAAGTTAAATGTTTAAGGGCCTAGATTACGTATATGATGACCTTAGGGTCATCCCTTTTTAGAGTAAACATTTAATGATATGTGTGTCATTGCTTTGTATGCCAAGTTATTTGTTTCCTCGGTTTCTTCAGGCCCATTCAAGAGGTCAAAGAGACCTCATATGTGAAACTGGATGTTTGATGCTACTTGAACAGCTGTCACTAGATGTGAATAGTCTTAGCTGTCTCTTTATTAGTCTGCTATGTTTATTCTACCAGTTTTGATAGGATGGCTGAAAGCACAAGAAACAGCCTTAAATATAAAACAGTTTGTACTTTGGTGTGTGTTCAATTCTTTGCAGGATCGTTCTTACAGGTCTGGGGTCAGCTCTGAATAGCCTACTGGCTGTCTGACCTTTGTATGCTTGACGCCCAACTAATCATTGGAGATATTGTTCTGAATTTTGCACACACACAATTTTTCAAATCTATCTGTGTTTTAACCAGTCACATGTATGACACAGTTAGTAACGTATGTTAAAGTATAATTGTTGATGATTTGAAGACTTTCTTCTTCATCTGACACTTTTTTGGATTAAAACTGTTAGTTCCCCAATAATTGTACAAAATGTAATGTATAAATCAAAATTATGGAAATTAATCATCAACCTTAGTGGACATATATTTCTGATTCATGTATACATATACATATAATCATGTATACATATACATATATCTGTAAAAATCTGAAGGTAAAAACAAAACTGAAACAATATAATATTCTAATAATTTAAAAACCAATTTATAACTAATAACTAATTTCTTATTTGCTTGCATATTACATGCTTTTTAGTACTTATAAAGTACACAATTTTGCCCTATTCTGCATGTCCACATTTTCATCTCTTAATCTGATCCATACCTAAAATTAACCTGCAACTTTCTTACTAACTATTAAAAAGTATAAATTAGGAAACTGTTTAGGTAGCAAACAAAAAGCAATGCTAAAAAAAGCAAAGATATGAGAACATCTATATTATAGAAAAGAGTTCACTTCAGAGTGCTCGTTTCAAGTGCCCTTCTCTCCACCACGAGTGCAGCATACAGATGCTCACTTTCACATAGACTTTACTGACACAATGTAAAGGTCAAAGGTGTGAGTCAGACTGACAGGCAGGGCCATGGGATCAGATGAAGAAGCGGAGAAAAAGCCAGCGAAAGAAGATAAGAAGAACAAGAGAAAGCCTTTCTGTGTGGTAGTTGGTAACCAAACCCATGACCCAGAATTAATCAGAACATCGTTGAGTCTGTTCAGTCCTACAGCATGTCCCTGTGCGCTCTCCGTCCAGACTGTGCTCTTTCCCTTTCATTCCCTCCTCTCCTCTTTTTCTGCTGACTCCCCTTTTCCTCTCATCTTTTGTGTCTCCAGAGAACTGTTCTCTCTCTCTTTTAGTGGTGTTTGGTGGCTTTCTGAGGAAGGAAATTCTTGTTTCTGATTTTAAGCATTTTATGTTTTACTTTTAAAGGTTTTTACATCATTTGATCAATTATAAACATAGTAATACATTAATAAAATAAAATAAATAAATGTAATAAATGCCCATTAAAGGGTTTGTTCACCCCCCCAAAAAATGTCTGATATTAATGACTCCCACTCATGTTGTTTCAATCACCTGAGACCTTTGTTTATCTTTAGAAATAACAGTTAATAAAAGTTATTTTAGATGAAATCCAAGAGCTCTCTCATCCTTCATAGACAGCAATGGTTCTGAGAATTTCAAAGTCTAGAAAAGGAACCAAAAACCTTGTCAAAACATTCAATGTGACTTTAGTGGTTCTATAACAAACAACAAATAAACAAAGCAAAAAAACAAATTCGACTTTGTTTGCCTATATTTTCTCTCATGCAAGCGCTGTATTGTCTGTAGTAAACATCCACATCTGATACAGAAGCCATTGGTAAACAGAGTTGTTTGTAAAGAATTTTGGCAGAGAAAAGTGTTCTTGGGGCTTCATATGATTACAGTTGAACCACTGAAGTCACGTGGAATGTTTAGATACTTTTGTTTCCTTTTCTGGCCTTTGAACGTCTCAGAACCATTGCTGTCTATGAGAGAGCTCTTAGATTTCATCTAAAATATCTTCATTTGTGTTCTGAAGATGAACAAAGGTCTCTGGAACGACATTTGGGGTGAGTAATTAATAACAGAATTTTTATTTTGGGGTGAACTAATCTTTGATGTAGTTGAAAGAAGCTTTCTCACGAAGGTTACATTTATTTGAATAAAAAATATAGTAAAAAAAAAAAGGTAAATTATTAGTAAATATGTCACTAAATAAGTCATTGGTAGAGAATGTCTAATTAAACATTACTAGTGTAATTAAACTAGTACAAAAACTGCATTTTTATTATTATTATTATGGGCAGCACAGTGGTGCAGTGGGTAGCACAATCGCCTCACAGCAAGAAGGTCGCTGGTTCGAGCCCCGGCTGGGTCAGTTGGCATTTCTGTGTGGAGTTTGCATGTTCTCCCTGTGTTTGCGTGGGTTTCCTCCGGGTGCTCCGGTTTTCCCCACAATTCCAAAGACATGCGGTACAGGTGAATTGGGTAAGCTAAATTGTCCGTAGTGTATGAGTGTGTATGGATGTTTCCCAGTGATGGGTTGCAGCTGGAAGGGCATCCGCTGCGTAAAACATATGTTGGATAAATTGGCGGTTCATTCAGCTGTGGCGACCCCAGATTAATAAAGGGACTAAGCCGAAAAGAAAATGAACGAATGAATGAATATTATTATTATTATTATTATTATTATTATTATTATTAAATATAACCATTTTTGACACTGATATACCTATGGATTCTCTGTAATGTATATACCATTTTTATGGTAAAATCTCTTTAAAAATAACATTACACCTATCACTCTCCTTTTTTTCTCCATGCATGTACCTGAGGTGCCAAAGTCATGTCATATGCCATTGCACAGAGTGTAACGTGTTAAGCGTTTTGTTTAATTCATCACAAGCAAACCTTCTTCTCAGGAGTGGCAGTATGAATAAGTCATGATGATCACAGCGCAATCACACAAGTGTTCAGTCTTTCCATCTCTCTCTCTCTCTCTCTCTCTCTCTCTCTCTCTCTCTCTCTCTCTCTCTCTCT
>CAIGQW010000317.1:6426011-6448454 GCA_903798125.1 Danio choprae | reverse complement strand
TAAATAAATAAATAAATAAATAAATAAATAAATAAATCTGAATATTATGTGTAACAACAAGGAGAAAATACTGAACTATTGAAATGTATTTTTATAATTTGTATCAAATGTAATAATTTGTCAATTTCTTTTGTTAATGTCAGCTTCATGGCACCTCGTATGGAGAATGGAGTCGCATGAATTGCTCAGATGTGATTTTTCACTCAGACATCAAAACAAAAAATCTTGATGATTCTGTAGGTCTCTACTATAATCTTTACCCTTTAGTTTTATTTTCTATAGATTCAGGATTTATTTTCTTTTTCTGAAACCAGTTAATACAGTAATTTTTTGGCTGTGTTTGGGACAATTGTCTTGCTGAAATGGACACACGGGATTCCTCTTGATCATCTGTTAAGGTAGGCATTGAGACTGAAACAGCTAATATTAATTTACACTGATGAGGGGTAGAGGATTTCTAACTACTGATATATTTCAGCTTTCACAAAGTCTTAGGTCTCTGGATGTTGTGGGGCTGTCTTGGCTGACACGTCTCTACAATATCGCATGGAAGTTGGCGACGGTACCTCTGGACTGGGCAACTGGGGTGGAGGTTCCCATTTTTAAGAAGGGGGACCGGAGGGTGTGCTCCAACTAAAGGGGGATCACACTCCTCAGCCTCCTGGGGAAAGTCTATGCCAGGGTACTGGAGAGGAGGATCCGGCCGATGGTTGAACCTAGGATCCAGGAGGAACAATGCAGTTTTCGTCCAGGCCGTGGTACACTGGACCAGCTCTTTAGCCTCACCAGGGTGCTCAAGGGTTCGTGGGAGTATGCCCAACCAGTCCACATGTGTTTTGTGGACTTGGAGAAGGCATTCGACCGTGTCCCTTGTGGCGTTCTGTGGAGGGTGCTCTGGGAGTATGAGGTCAGAGGCGCTCTGTTAAGGGCTGTGTTGTCCCTGTATGAACAGAGTAGGAGTTTGGTTCGCATTGCCGGCAATAAGTCAGACTTGTTTCCAGTGCATGTTGGACTCCGGCAGTGCTGCCCTTTGTCACCAATTCTGTTCATAATTTTTATGGACAGAATGTCAAAGCGCAGCCTTGGGCTGGAGGGGGTCTAGTTCGGGGACCACAGGATTTCAACTCTGTTATTTGCAGACGATGTTGTTCTGTTGGCTTCATCAAACATGGAACTTTAGCATGCATTGGGGTGGTTTGCTGCCGAGTGTGACGCGGCTGGGATGAGAATCAGCACCTCCAAGTCCGAGACCATGGTGCTCCACCGGAAAAAGATGGTTTGCCATCTCCAGGTTGGAGGAAAGTCCTTACTCCAGGTGATGGAATTCAAGTATCTTGGGGTTTTGTTCACGAGTAAGGGAAAGATGGAATGTGAGGGGGAATTGACAGGCGGATTGGTGCAGCGGCAGCAGTAATGCAGTCGATGTACCGGTCCATTGTGGTAAAAAAGGAGCTGAGCCAAAAGGCAAAGCTCTCAATTTACCGGTCAATCTACGTTCCTACTCTCATCTATGGTCATGAGCTTTGGGTCATGACTGAAAGGACAAGATCTCGGATACAGGCGGCCGAAATTAGTTTTCTTCGCAGGGTGGCAGGGCGCACCCTTATAGATAGGGTAAGGAGCTCTGTCACCCGGGAGGAGCTCGGAGTAGAGCCGATGCTCCTTCACATTGAGAGAAGTCAGCTGAGGTGGCTCGGGCATCTGTTTCGGATGCCTCCTGAACGCCTACCTAGGGAGGTGTTACAGGCATGTCCCACCGGAGGAGCTGGAGGTGAGAGGGAAGTCTGGGTTTCTCTCCTAAGACTGCTGCCCCCGCAACCCGACCCCGGAAAAGCGGTTGAAAAGGAATGAATGAATGAACACATAACTTTTCTAAACGAATTAGTTTTGTTTTCTTTATATTTATGGATAACTTTAGTTGTTATTGGCATCTGGTGAACATTTCAAGTCAACAGCATCTTTGGAAGTCCTCAAATCTAATTTGTTTTAATAGTTGAACTGAACGTGGAAAAATATGTTCAGTGTGATTGGCCTGGAACCGTACAATAAACTCTTTACTTAACTACTAATGATGATACACATTATTTACATTAAGCATTGTATATTTGAAACAGGAGTGCTCCTTTTCTCCTGATTGATTCAATGTCATTTTTACTTTCATACTGATTTACTGTTGGTTTTTGGTGGTTTATGAGGACGCTCTATAAGCATAATGTATTTTATACTGTAAAATACGCATATCACCTTACCATAACCCTACCCCTAAACCCAATCCTCACAGGAAACCTGACATTTTGAATATCCAAAGACCTTGTTAAGTATCATTTTAAGCATTTTCAATTACGAGGACACAGTTTATGTCCTCATAAACCATGTCAACATTGTAATACCTAGGTCATACCCATTTCATTATACAAATTTGTGTTCTCACAGTGATGTTTTAAAAACAAATTTTGGGAGAAGCACGATCAGTTTTGGCGAGGCTAATTCATTATTGACAATCATTCTATTATCCAATCAGCTTAAGACCAAACCCCTATAAATAGTCAAACACGTCATACCTCTGTTTTCTCTTGACTTCAGCATCCCTCCACCACCCCAACTCCACACTATTAAACCCGATACCTACTTAAATCTGAGGGGGAGCATTCTGGAGCCGGGCTAGACACTGTGCTCAGACCCCTATCTCTCTCTCTCTATCCTGATCGGGGGAATAACACAAGTTAGGGTGTCTTTCCGAGCCCAGAGCCCTCTCCCCGAACAGCACGACAAATACGCATATTCATTCAGCCAAATATCTGTGAGTGAAAATCACTTAAACCAGCACGCACATACACACACACACACTAGACAATATTTTTAACAGATGTGTGCTGCACATCATATAAGACACTTGCAGTGCATTGATGAGACTGTGAAAAGATGCTTTGCTTAATTGTTCATGACAGCACATGTTGATTTCCTATGACAAACGCTTCAAACTGTGAGATCCAGTCAGTAAGTGAGAAATATACGTTCATGGATTAACAGTGAGTGTTTTGATTTTGTCTCTGGACAGCATAAAGCATTGAGTCTCTGGACAGCATAAAGTCTTGTCTATATACCCAGAGTCTTTGATAATTTTCTTTTTTAAATAAACGTTAATATTATTATGATCATCGTTATTATTATTCATTCATTTTCGTTTGGCTTAGAACTTTTATTCATCGGGGGTCGCCACAGCGGAGTGAACCGCCAAATTAATCAGCATATGTTCCCCAGTACTGGGAAACATCCATACACACTCATTCACACATACACTATGGACAATTTAGCTTATTCAATTCACCTGTACCGCATGTCTTTGGACTGTGGGGGAAACCGGAGCACCCGGAGGAAACCGGGGGAGAACATGCAAACTCCACACAGAAATGCCAACTGACCCAGCCGGGACTTGAACCAGCAACCTTCTTGCTGTGAGGCGACAGTGGTAACCCTTATTATTTTTATTATTATTCATTCATTCATTTTCTTTTCGGCTTAGTCCCTTTATTAATCTGGGGTCGCCACAGCGGAATGAACCGCCAACTTATTCAGCATATGTTTTACGCAGCGGATGCCCTTCCAGCTGCAACCCATCACTGGGAAACATCCATACACACCCATTCACACTCATACATACGGACAATGTAGCTTATCCAATTCACCTATACTGCATGTCTTTGGACTTGTGGGGGAAACCGGAGACTCCACACAGAAATGCCAACTGACCCAGCCGAGGCTCGAACCAGCGACCTTCTTGCTGTGAGGCGATTGTGCTATCCACTGCGCCACCGTGCTGCCCTTTATTATTATTATTATTATTATTATTATTATTATTATTATTATTATTATCTCAGCTCAACAGCTCAAATCTGGTTCAAAAATATAAATTCATAAAAATACATATACTTACATATACACATACTTATATTGACATTTCAAAGCATTTTTTATTAATTTGACATTAAAAAGTGGTACACTCAGTAATAAAATCTTCCCAAACATTTTGTATGATTTATAACTGCATTACATTTCACCATTTGAAGGGTTTCCTATGTTATTCCAATGACAGTATAACATTTACATGACATTTTAATGCAGAAATGTCCTTGAGATGTTGCAATACATTGCAAAAAGCAACAACAATGTATACAACATGAAAGATGCAATAAGTAGTGTCGAGAAAGGCTCCGTTTTTCATTTCTTTGCTTATCACATACTGTGGTGATACTCACTGGCATGCGTTCAAGTGCTCTTCATCTATCTTTATCAATATTGCATCTGCTGTGGCTTGTTTCCAGGAGTCTGGAGGCCCCTGACAGTGAGGGACCCCGGGGCTCTGGCCCCATTGGCTCCATCTATAATCCGCTCTTGCTTAAACTGCATGACCTGCTTTTTCATAGAAAGAAGGAGAGAAAGCGAGCTGGTGTGGGCATTCAGGGTGGCAGAGAAATAAACACTTGTGCCAAACTGTGAATGTCTGGAATCAAAGAGAACATTCAATGCCTTTCAGACACACTGACTTGAAAATATCTCAAGTGTGTGTATATTTGTGCAAAATGCATGTGCAAGAAAACACATTTAATCAATTAAATTAATACGAAACCTTAATATTATGCAATTTCCATATGACTAATTGTTTGAAACCATCATACATTTAACTTTTTTATGTTTTATAGTCAATTGCATTTCATAAGGCTTTAAAATGATAGCCCTTGAAGTTTAAATGATTCATCTTTGGGGACATTTATGCAACAAAGTCCACATGAACTACATCCAATCAGCTCACAGTATAAAAAAACAAGCCATGCCCACTGTTTTCTCGTTTAATAATCTGTTTCTCTAGAAACTGCGTCACAATACAAAAAAAAAAAAAAAAGCAGCTACCGGGTTATGCACACATTAAGGGTGTCTGCTTTACCAGGAGCATATGGAAATTAACTTTCATCTGCAATATGCTCAATAATATTTGTAAAGGGGCAGATAATGTCAGATAATTATCAGCTATTATTACACAGTTGCCTAGAATACTGGATTCTGATAGGTTAGTCATGACATTTCAAGGTTATTCCGAGATAATAACCACTAAATAACACAGGCCCATCTGGGAACTTTGACTCACCTTGACTGTCAGTGAATACCTTCAAATCCGTATCTACTTCATGCCGCGTTTTTTGACTGTTTGGTGGCATCTTGTGAATGAACTATAAGTAGGTTAGTATATGCTTTATTCAGCCAGTTTCAATTCTGTCAGCTTTGCATTTTGGACAGTTTCGTGCCATCTTGTGACTGATTAACGTGCAAGTTAATGTATACTCCACCATGTTTTCAGCTGCACGTCAGGCATGTACTTTATTCATTCATTTTCATTTCGGCTTAGTCCCTTTATTAATCTGGGGTCGCCACAGTGGAATGAACCGCCAACTTATCCAGCATATGTTTTACGCAGCGCATGCCCTTCCAGCTGCAACCCATCTCTGGGAAACATCCATAAACACCCATTCACACTCATTCACTACGGACAATTTAGCTTACCCAATTCACCTATACTGCATGTGTTTGGACTTGTGGGGGAAACCGGAGCACCCGGAGGAAACCCACGCCAACACGGGGAGAACATGCAAACTCCACACAGAAACGCCAACTGACCCAGCCGAGGCTCAAACCAGCGACCTTCTTGCTGTGAGGCAAACGTGCTACCCACTGCGCCACCGTGAGGCCCGGCATGTACTTTATCCCTAACTTAAATAAATATGTCCATGTCATATATCACACACAATCTCTCTTTCTCTCTTCATACACTGTAAAAAATGAAGGCTCCACAAAATAGATTTGTGCCGGGACAACATGAAGGAATTAACTTGGTTTGGTAGTTTTTAAAAAAATTTTATGGGTTGAGCATAAAACAATTAAGTTGTCAGCAAAAAAACAAACAAACAGAAATTGTGTTGTTTCAGCTCATTTTAAATAAGTAGTTTTGAATTTCATTCTTGGGAAGAGTAAGATGGCTATTTATTTGACCAGAAAGGGAAAACTGAACAGAATCTAGATTCATTCATTTCTTTTTGGCTTAGTCCGTTTATTCATCAGGGGTCGCCACAGGGGAATGAACCGCCAACTTATCTAGCATATGTTTTACACAGCGGATGCCCTTCCAGCCGCAACCCATTACTGGGAAACACCCATACACTCTCATTCACACATACACTATGGACAATTTAGCTTACCCAATTCACCTATACCACGTCTTTGGACTGTGAGGGGAAACCGGAGCACCCGGAGGAAACCCACGCGTACACGAGAAGAACATGCAAACTCCACACAGAAATGCCAACTGATCCAGCCAAGGCTTGAACCAGTGACCTTCTTGCAATGAGGCGACATTGCTACCCACTGTGCCACTGCGCCACCCAAATCAAGATTCTATTTCACTAATATTATTTAGTAATTAATATATATTACTTAATAATGTACTAATGCAACAGATATTGTCCCTTTTTCTTGCCTCGGTTATGCAAGATTGATCTTTGATTTAAAGTTTTACAAAAGTACATGCTGTTTATAGATTTTTTAAAATATATGGTCTGCTGGAGGGGTTTTATCTTGGTTTAATGATGACCAACATCACTTCGCAATTTTTTAAATAATATTTTTTATTGAATTGTTGAGTGGAATTTACTGATAATAAAGTTGTTTTAAAAATCAAAACCTCCCTCTCTATTTCTCTCTTTCTTTCTCTGTCTGACACTTTTATAATCACTTTCTTATGTTGAACAAAAACATAGTAGGAACAAAAAGACTATGGAAGTCAATGGCAGTTTTTCCCCAACATTCTTCAGAATAACTTCCTTTGTGCTCAACAGAAGAAAGAAACTCAAACAGGTTTGGAACAAGTTGAGGAATCAGTAATAATGCACAGCAATCCATTGATTGTCCCTTACATAGAAGTCATGTGAAGCAATGTTACTTTTAATGAGTTTGTGTCTTTGCTATATGAAAATGACATGACATGCTCTACACATCTGGTGATTTGCTTCAATGTCATGAACTGCGCAAGTGAATGAGTCAATTGAAAGTGAGTCAAGGCTTTAAAAATCGAAAGCTATTTTACTTTTACTCAATATGAGCCATATGTTAATTCAAAGACGGCAATGAAGTTCCCTGTGACTCTATTTGCATTGCAAAGTGACGAGCAGCGTGACTAACATCTCCTGTCTATCAGCCCGTCTTCACCTTAGTCCTCCACCGTCCCAGCAGCCCCTGGGGCAGAGCTGCTGTAATTAGCATGATTAATGCTCATATTGAGTGTGAATGAGGCCTGGGAGGTTGTCCGAGCCAGAATACACACACACTATGGCAAGCTTTTTTTTAATTTAAGATATTCACCTATATTTTATGCACCATAATGCGTAATGCATAATGTGAATTATGGGAGTAACTTTTGTTAGACTGTAAAAAAAATCAATGAAGTGTTTTAAAAACATTGGGTACAATGTCATTATTCTCCGAAAATTAAATAACCTCTTAGAATTAAGCAGTAGTCTGTAGTGATACTAATGTCCCATTAAAATACAGAGAGGGACACTTATTTTTTAAAATATATCCAGAAATATGGATTTTAGTACAATCTTATTATTTAAAGTAATTTGTTGCAGATCTTTTGAATGCAAACAGAGGTGCAACCCATAATCTGAAACATATGAGGACATGTGTGGAAAACGGTGGTAAAATATGTTAGTATGGCAATTCATTCCGCTGTGGCGACCCCAGATTAATAAAGGGACTAAGCTGAAATGAAAATGAATGAATTAATGAATGAATGAATGAATATGTTAGTATTTATTTTCATGCTGCTAGTATTTAATTTTTATATGCTAATATCTTTTTCCTTAATCAATTTCACGTGTACGATCACACCGGTTCCCTGGAGAAAACAATTTGAGCGTTTAGTGCATCACATGATCAGTTGCTAAATTCAAATCTGCTTTTCTGTGGTTGCTGGAACTTAGCCAGACAATATGTGCATTTGCCAAAGATCAAAGTTTATCAATGTTTTCAATGAAATAACCCTTCAGATATAAATGTCTTTTTTGTGTTGCAGACATTTGAATGCATATCTGTAATTGCAAAACAAAACATTAATGGTTTGTAAAATATACACTGATTTCTATGGAAGACGACAGTAATAATTGTTAATTTTACAAATAAGCTGAGGATTTACAACAGAAACACACTGTTTAGGTAACGGAAATGTTTACTCTATTATTCTCCAGTTAAACAATTTACTTTCAGATCATTTGGGAGAAGTTGATGAGTTTACATGTTGTAAATCCAGCAGCTCCAATCTTTCCATTGCAGTGCATGGCGATGCCTTTCACCCATCATTCATCATATAATATGATGACTATTAAATAAATGTATATGACATAATATGTAAATAATGAAATATGTGTTCTAAGACCAGATCTAAAGATCAGATATTACACAATTATTAGAAGTTTTAAATAATGTTCACATTAAAAAACTCACGCGGGGGTTCAACTTGAGTATTTAAAGGGTTTGTTCGCCCAAAAAACTGTTCAATTTTTAATTGTTCTAAAAACTTCTATAATCACTCAAACAAATATCTGTGTATATATGAAAACCTACTAAAAACAATGCCAGACCACTATGTGGCACTGTAATTCTGCCACAGAGATGCGCTAAAAATGGAAAAGAAGATTTGAAGCATGTGCATAAACCTTGCATTAAAAGGTTTAACTTTGCTTAGGGTGACAACAGATGGTTTGGGAATGCAAAGGATCTCAACCTTTCCAAAAAAAAATATAGCACTTTCCGGCTCCCAAAATGACAGATTTGTCTGATCAAAATTTGATGTGATACAAAATATTTTTACACAGAAAAAAATAGGCATTAGGAGTATGAAAATAGATACTAGTATTGTACACTTTCAGATATAAAGGTTCAAAAGACAACACTGGGGCAGTGCCTTTTCACAACATCTCATTTGTACCTAGAGACACTACTACTGTATTCTACTAATTTTTACCATTTGAATAGGTACTGGCCCAGTGACAGCTTTTGCATCTTTATATCTGAGAGTTTATGGATTATTGACCTTATTGTGCAATGCAGAAGTGTGCCCGTTTTTTTGCGATTGTTTTAGAACTTCCGATTTAGTTTAGTTGGGAGAATAGGCTGACTAGGAATGACTAGGAATAATAAACAACAGAAAACGGTCAAACTACGAGTGTGTTCATGACAACACAAAAAAAGTAGAATAGCCCAAAATAATAAGAAAATATCAGTTTGCAACATCAAGCAGCATAATGAGCTGTTTTTTAACATCTAAAAATCAATGGAAGTGAATGAGACCGGAAGTCTTGAGCCAAAAAGATTCCAATGACTGCGTCTGCTTGTTTGTGAAAAATAAGGCCAATAGACTGAATGCTAAAACAGCTTGCCACACAAGCACACTAATACCAAACAGAGTCTGCCTTTCCCAGGTACATCCTTTCTCTTCTGACTGACAGAGCTCCTCTAAAAACAAGTATCCAAGGACGGAGGGGAAACTCATTAACTGAGCCAAATACAGCTAATTGCTCTAAACGAGGCTTAGAGTGCACAAAGTACGGAAGCAGGGAAGATGCAGCTGGTGTGCAGGGTTTTAGATGAAGAGCTTCTCTCTCTCGCTCTCATTCACATTCTCGTCCGCTCAGACATCCAGAAAACAGCTGCCGCCACATTAGAGCCTGACTGAAAGGACTTGACAAGACATTCAATGATATTATGGCTGCTTTCACATAAGGAATCTGCCAATTGTACCACAAACGGTGTATTGAAGTTGAATGAAAGAAATCTGTTTTGATTTGAATAGGAACATCTTTTACTCAACATGTTTATCCACAGCAAGAAGCAAATATTCAATCCTTCTCGCAAGGAAATGGCACTCTCTTTAAACACACATGAGCTATTTATTCATCTGGAATGCTTTTTTGCTTGTAATAAAATCACGGACATGTTATTTTGAGGTTTATTTTGTTGTCTTAAATAGATAGATAGATAGATAGATAGAAAACTTTCTGCAGTTTTTTCAAATAAAATCTAATATCCTCAAAAGAGTTTTTGTCAAATTTTCCTCACTTCTTGGTACAAATTGGTCTCCAACATTTTCCATTCCTGTTCAAGTGAATTGTTCTGTACTTGTTTCCACTCAGTTAAACTTCTCGTTATAATTTCTGCAATTTATACATGATTTTACAAGTTTTAGATTTTCCTCAAGCTCAGAAGAAATTAAAGCCTATTTTAAGTGTCAGTGACAAATTCTTTGAAAGTTCTTTCCTAGTTATTATAAAATGTTAGTTTCATATGGTTTGAAAAGTGTTCGAAAGCCATTTACAAGTTTTAAATAAAACATATAAAGAGTATAATGATTACATTATTACTGATAACAACAATATTTTCAATGAACATATTCAAAAAATGTAAACGTATATACAAATGAGGCTTCATTCATTCATTCATTCATTCATTCATTCATTCATTCATTCATTCATTCATAAAAATTAGGTTTTATTATGATATCAAATATTTTGAAAACTGTACAAAATACTTACAATTTTGACATTACCCTAAATAATAATAATAATAATAATAATAATAATAATAATAATAATAATAATAATAATAATTTAAGATGGAAAGACATACAATTTATATTTTATGCTATTTTTGCTGTCGACATTTTCCTGTACATTTACAATATTAATATAATTACAATAGTTTATGCCATGCTTATTTTGTTAACATTAAATAAGCATAAGCAATGCATTTGCTACAGTTTATTTATATTTATATTTACAATTGTTAGTTAATAAAATTAGTACTGTCAAGTAACTGTTTGTGTTAGCTCAGGTCCTTTAAATATTATTAACAGACAGAACTTTTAATTTAAAATAAACATTAATTATTATTTTTAAAGTTGCATTTTTTTTTAAGTTTTGTTTTAGCATAATATATACATTTAATTGTAAGTTCATGCTAACTGATAAAAGACCCGTATTGTAAAGTGTGTTCAACTATTGTCTCCACACAATCACTTTTATACTGCTATGAACCAAATGTCTGTGAATTCAGTATGTTGTGACTCTCTCGTGTGTTTTGACCCGTTTGAACTCTTTTGTAATGTGAAGTGGAAAGTTCTCTGTAAGGATGCTTTATATGTCTGCAATAACTTTTAATGGAAGACATAAAGTCTTAAGAGCGAGGATGAAAGAAAGAAAACGAGCAGTTAGAAAACTGAATGGCTGCATGTGGTTTAACTAAATGAGGGTAATTATCCCATTTGAATGGAGAGAGTCCAGTTCAAGCCATGGATTATACACTAAACCCAGGTGAGTGACTGTCTGAATGATTCAAACTGAAAATTAAACCTCAAAGCAATTACAGTACAAAGACATCATCAATATTTAGTGTTTGTGTTTGTGTGTGTGTGTGTGTGTGTGTGTGTGTGTGTGTGTGTGTGTGTGTACTTAAGCTATAGTTTGGGAACAAAACGGCTCTTAGATGAGAGTTGAATCATTGAAACAGAGGAAAGCTTACTTTGGTGACACTATTAGATGATCTAAATTGTAAAAACAATTTATAAATCATACACAGTATATCAACTCAGCATAAAACAGTTACAAAACCAAAAGTTACCATCATGATAGACAAATAAAATGACACTCTTGGGCAGAAAACACTGTGGGCTCTATTTTAATGATCTAGATGCATTGTCTAAAGCAGATGGCACAGTTTCACTTAGGGTGCATCCGAATCAACTTTTGGTATTTTAAAAGACATGGAAAAACAGTTTGTGTGCCTGGCGGTGGTCTACAAGGGTTGTCCTTTGTGGAGAGGTGAGCATGATCAAATACCCAATGACAACCCAGGCTCATTCTGAAAACGTACCAGTGGAAACATCTCTGGAGGCCGTGAAATACATCCCAAGAGGTACTTTTCTTACCCTCCCCTTTAGATTAACAACAGAGTAAATGTAAAACTTAGGTGTTTTTTTTAATGTAAAACTTATCATGCAAATTAAATATTACAATTCTCTATTTATGGTAATTTATGACTTATAAACAACGACGATTGACCAATCAGAACTCAGTATTGTAATAAGGCGCCACGCACAAGCGCAATACAGTTCATTGCGTCATTTCGCGCAATTTTCAAAATGTCTAAGAGAGCCGTTCAGTTGCATTCTTTAAAAAGAAAAGAACAGAAGGTTTGATATTTATTTGTTTAATATTATATATGTGTGCTGTACCTGCCGTGCATAACTGCATTTCAGAACAGTTCAGGCAGCTTGACGCGAGTGTTACTTAAGCTGTTCTGTATTCACTGTAAAACACAGTTAACAGGGCTTGCTAACATTTACTTTAGCGACCCAAGTTTTGCCGTTAATATCTAAGTTACAGCAGATTCTAGGTTCCCTGTTTCTAAAATGAAGAGTCATTATCATTATCCATAAAATCAGATAGCAAATGATTTGATGCATTTTTAGACACACTGTTGTCCAAATGTTGCTCCATTTCTCAAAAATGCTTCCAAACAGCTCAGCCACTGTACATCTCCATACCATGTTTTATTTATGAATGAATCTTGAGCTTTGATGTGAGACAATGATTCAGTCGTCCATTCAGAAAGACGTTTGTGAATAGATCAGCTGTTCGAACAACTCAAGTCAGTGAATCAGTGACAAAGATGGAGACTTGACTCCATTACTGGCGGTTTTAGTTTCAAATCTCATGACATTTTTATTATTAATTTCATTGCGTTCATGCCACCTCCTACGCCTTGTTAAACAGTACATTTTTAAATTAACAGTAAATTTATCTAAATGCAAACTTTTTTTTGCCATATTTGTTGTGTCAAGAGGAATTTCGTTGATTTAATCTGATTGTAAGATATTCTTCCTGATATTATTTCATTTTATATAAAATAAGCTCATGTAGTTGGGCCACATAAGGTAAACAAAGTGTTGTAAATAAAAAGATGAATTTATATTTAGTCAGTCAATCAGTTGCTGGTAGTCAAAATTTACATTGTCAATTAATTAATTTTCCCTTTTAATTTCATGATTTTCCTAAAAATGACATGCTTAAGATTGTTAATGGTTGGTGGTTATTTAAAAAAGCATTTTCCCAAATTAAAAATGTATTTAGACCTATTTTGTTATCATTGTGTGTGTGTAGCTACAAGTGGACACAACCCAACAGCCCAACATCACCCCCTCCCCCCACACACAATCCCCCTTAATCAACCACTAATTGTAACAGTTCCCTGTGTTGAACCGACCAAAAATGTCTGCTGTATTCATGTAAATATGCATGTAAAAAATTGATCAGGGGTGATCAGTTTATGAAATAGTGAGAGGAGGAGGACGCTAAGAAGAGCAAAACATGATTTATTCTTTTGGTTTACATGCATTAAAGTTGAGTCTTTTTTCATGTTAATGGCTTCACAGTGTGTATAAGCTGATGAGACGTGTACAGAAAGAAACTTCTAAAGTATGATGTTTTTGATTTAAAAAGCTTGAACACATTGTGGGACCTCAAACAAAAGTAAAGAAATAAATAAAGGCAGTTCATTGCCCCTTTTTTATTTCTGTTATTGAGTTTTTCTACTTGATTGGTGAAATATTTCTTAACCCATGGCAGATGTAAAATCATTACTAACATCAATAATTGGTTTAAAAAAACTATAAAGAAATGGCATCACATGGAGTACACGTTTTCTGTCCATTAGTGATAAAATGTCTGTCTGTTTCTGTGCTAATGTGATGTCAGTGAATGCTGTGAATATGAATGCATATTTGTGTGTATGTGTGTGTGTGTGTGTTTTTAGGACTCAAACATTTCAGCACTGCATCATTTTGAAATGATTTGAGTGAGAAGCAGTTGATGTGCTGACATCAATAGGATGAATCTATATCGACTGCGCTGAATACATTAATACACAAATGCCTCTCTGTCATGCAGACAGCAGGCAGCAGAGACGAAAAAAAGTGTCCAGCCCTCCTGCGGTAAGTCAAGCACACACCTGCACAGCTCCATGAATAACAACATTACGCCCTTACTGCAAACCACAGTCATTTTGTTTCTGACAAAGTAATGACTGTCATTCACCTCTAACAGCATATTGACATTTTTTATGAGTGACAGCCTGATGACCAATACAAATGAGCATAACCACAAATATAACAAACCTAAAAATAAATCAGCATTAAACATTTGCAATGTTTAGATACCATCTAGTGCACATTGAATGAATGATAGACAATGTTTATTTCTTTTATGCCAATAATCATTAGAATATTAAAAGGTCATTTTGTGTAAAAGGTCATTTGTAAAAGTAAAAGGTCATTTTCCATGAAGATATTTTGTAAATTTCCTACAGTAAAATATCAAACCTCATTTTTTTATTAATAATGTGGATTGCACTTCATCTTGACAATGTTCAATGTTCAATCTTGACAATGTTTTCTCAGTATTTAGACTGTATTTGAATCCTCATATTTTAGATTTTCAAACGGTTTTATCTCCGTCAAAAACGGCTTATTTATTCAGCTTTCAGATGATGTATGAATCTCAATTTTCTTTTTAAATTTACATTTATGACTTTGTTTGTGGTCCAAAATCCCATTTAAACCTGTCATCTGAATTGTATGCATTATTTTTGCTAGCCAGTGTGACAAAAAAAAAAAAAGGGCAGAAAGGCTACTGACTGTAGGCCGTCAGACAGAGAAGCAGGTAACACTAAAGATTATTCCGCCAGTTAAATATATCCACATCAAGTTAATTAAAAAAAACATTTGTAAAACATACTAAACCAGCCAGAGGGAAGCTCTTCTAATCAGTGATCCCCAACGAGTCACATGATGCGGCAATCACACACAATAAAACTAATAGGACAAACACAATACAGCCAATTACAATCATCAAACCCTGCGGTCGCTCTTTTAACACCACAGAATTTTTTTGATGTAATAAAATAGTCATATCTTGGCATGCTGACACTGAAATAAAACCATTCAACTAGACTTGTTTTTGTTTGTAAAAAAATATCAGAGTGGTGCTTGCCTGTGAAAAAAAGATTACAGAATATAGAGCCAATAGCTCGAACATTCTGGCTGGATGCAAGGTGTTTTTTTGTTTTTTTGGGGAAAAAGATGATGCCATATCTTTAATATTTTTTTGGCCTATAAATTTTACCTTTTTTCCCGCCACCTGTTTGCTATTAAAATCATACAGTACAAATTGCATGCTTTATGTCCATGCACGTTTAATGCAGGATAAGTTACGCCCTGGAGAATTTGGATTTAGGATTAAGGATTTTTAATCAAGATCTGTAACTGAGATTACTGTTATAAGTGATGATTAAGAAGCAAAAAACAGCTAAATATATACTTAAATCAATTGCAATGTAGCACTATAGAACTCGGTCCAACTCGCGCTTATGAAAAAAAACATGTGCATGTGGTTATATTTGTTGCAAAGATAATATTATATTGCTTCTTGGACATTTTGCACCATTTTCTAGGTGAAATGTTGAGAGACTTGTGTTAAAAGCATATGAGATTTCCTGAAATCATATGGGTGATGGGCCTCACGGTGGCGCAGTGGATAGCACGATCGCCTCACAGCAAGAAGGTCACTGGTTCGAGTCTCGGCTGGGTCAGTTGACATTTCTGTGTGGAGTTTACATGTTCTCCCCGTGTTGGCGTGGGTTTCCTCCGGGTGCTCCGGTTTCCCCCACAAGTCCAAAGACATGCGCTGTAGGTGAATTGGGTAAGCTAAATTGTCTGTAGTGTATGTGTGTGAATGAGTGTGTGTGCATGTTTCCCAGTGATGGGTTGCAGCTGGAAGGGCATCCGCTGTGTAAAAACATATGCTGGATAAGTTGGCGGTTGATTCCGCTGTGGCGACCCCAGATTAATAAAGGGACTAAGCCGAAATGAAAATGAATGAATGATATGGGTGATGAGTGAAGGTACTGTTTGTTCTTGCTATATTAAATAAATCAATTCAATTATAAAAATTAAAATGAAAACACTTTCATTATAGAAAACTGTATGCAAACCCCATGTTAATTAGTGGGTGGGGTGTATTGTGTATTGTTATAAATATATAACACCACATTGAACCTTACCCTACACCTAAACAATAGGTTTAAAAAGAAAAGTGTGATAAAACTCCATTGGCTTTTTATGTGGCTTTTAACTCTTTTGTAGAACAATGTTTCAAGAGCCAGTGAGCCATTTGAGCTACCGAACAAGATTACTACCTCAGAAAAGCCATACATTTGGAGAAAGAAATGTGACGCAAACATAAACATGTGGTGAAGGTGTTATGAGGTGATAACATAGTATTGTGCAAGTATTCGTGCAGAATCGAGTCTTTATTAATTGATAATCTGCTCCATAATTAGAGGTGCAACGCATCACTCGCGGTCCGGATAATAATGTGACTCACATTCAGCAACAACAATTGTTGCATTCATTTAAATTTCAAATGACACGTAAACAGTCAATAATGAAATGAAAACAAATGAACAAATCAGCAATAGCACAAAATAAAATACAACTGAACAACAATGCAAATGAATTAAAAAAAGTTTTTCATGTTTTTTCTAGTGTGAAAGCATATAAAAAAGTATTTAAAATATAACATAACACTAGTCTAGTACTCTAAACGGCTTAATAGTTTGCAATAAGGTTTAATTAGTTAATGTATTTACTAACATGAACTAATAATGAACAATACTTGTACAGCATTTATCAATTGGTAACACTTTACAATAAGGTTGTACTAGTTAATGTTAGTTAATTAAAGGATTCGTTAGCATTAACAGTGAACAACATATCTGTTAAGCATTACTTAATATGTATTAAAGGGGACCTATTATACAAAAATCACTTTTGTAAGGGGTTTAAACACAGTTGTGTGGCCACAGTGTGTAAATATAGCCAACCTCAAATGGTAAAATTGAATGAATTAAAATTTTTACAATCACGCTTCATAAAAAAGTGTTTGTAGAAACACTTTGATTGACATTCTCCCATTGTACGTGTCATCAGAGGGGGAAAGCCCTGCCCATTATTGATGATCTCTCTCTCTCTCATTAGCATAAACAGCCCTGGGTGAGAAGCAGCTTTCAACCATTAGAGTTTTGAATCTGCCACTATGATGACACATTTATAGCTCCACTTTCTTTTGAAAAAAAAAAAAAAGAGCTGTGAACACAATCTCATTTGAATTTAAAGCGGCAGTCACTAAAATGACAAAATTGTATTAAATCCTAAAAGGGGCAGTTTCAAAGTGTTATCAAATGAACAGCACATTTTACAATAGCAATTTTAAAATGCAAATAGGGAACGGAGATGTGTGTCTGGAACCAGACATATGGGAGTTTGCCAGACGACAAATCACTCTGAAGAGTAAGAAAATGGGCCAATGAATGCCAAATGAATTGGCAGAGCTCAGCTCCACAGCTGACAGCGATTAGCCATTAGTGGGCTATAAAAGCCGGCAGCTGAGCAGTGAGCATTAGAATTTTTGCCTGCTGAGGCCAACAATGAATTGAAATGCATAGCATAGCGGAGGGGCAGCTTTGGGATGGGGAGTGCTCATCCCGGGAAGCAGATTGTCCGGAGGAAGAGCTGAAAATAAGAGATTGACTCTTACCTTCCTCCCAGAATTCTGTGAAGAGGCTGGAGGTGCAAGAGAAGGAGCCCATCCCCTGGCGCCCTCAAAGCCTGTAAATCGATGCATTCACAAGCCAGTGGAATGGGCTGTAACAGCGGAGCGTTTTGAAGCTGCAGGAAGAGTGCTCTTGGGATTGCTCCTGCCTGGGATATGGGCACGCCAAGAAAGTGCACTGTTGACGTGGCGCATTTCTGCCAGGGTAAGCCAAGGGTGGCTTTTCTGGAACACTTGTGTGGCCATCGTCCTTCCCGGGGCACGGGCAGTTGACTTGAAGGTCATGAAAGCATAGTCGACCACAGTGCGGTGCTTAAGCTTGGGGAAGAACCGCCCCTGTGCAGCACAGCCAGGTGATGCCATGGTGCAGGGCAGAAATGGCATGGCTCGCAGCGGTGTGGGCTCTGGCCATGTGAGACACAGATAATCCACCCGCCTTGGACAGGGGTCTCAGCTTACCCCTCCAGGTGGCGGCGCCCACCACCTGAGGAATAGCTTCATACCCACTGGCCTCCTCGCCATCAGGAGAGGTGAAGGCGGAAGCACACGAGGACAGGGCGGAAGAAAGGGACGGGACCTGGAAGATTCATCTTACATCAGCCCGCACCTCATACCTTCTAACCCGGTCCAGCACTGAGACTACGGGACAAGCCATCTCCAGCCACACTGCCGAAGCAGCCCATGAAGTGCAGCCATCATGTCTTACTCGAGAACCATGACCACGCATTGCACCCTGTAGGATGGTAGCGAGCCCGCTCTGTCATCTGACCATGACAGCTCGCCCTCCGATGCTACGATGGGCGTCTGATCTCTGGTGTCATGAAGCGGAGGCGCGGGCATCACGGGGGATGAACTGCACAACCACTCAAAGCTTGGATGGAATGCGCAGTGGAGGAGTGGGGGGTCCGTGGGCCCGGAGGCGACGGATAAACCCCCACTGTAATCCTCAGATCTGCCCGCTTGCTAACCACTTTCACGGAGAGCAACACAGGTGGCTTGGAAGCCGCAATCTCAGCTGTGCAACAGCCATGCTCTTACAGTGAAAGCACAAGCTGTCTGCGAGCACCGCATCGACATGCTGGACCCTTAGACCTGTGATGCGGTACCCGTGCCCATCATCTGGAGATAGGAACCATCGCATCCAGAAATGCACAGTCAGAACAGCGTCTTAAAAAGACGCATTGATTGACTTTGTTGCTCTCTTAGGAAAATCTGCTTTTTTAATGGAAACTGCTTTTTTTGTGCACATTAGCGAAAAGCCTAGGGGACAGGAGAGCCCAGATTGACCACCGCTGTTGCGTCATCTCCCGCACTGGTAAGTAAACTGCTTTCAGTCTTGAAATCAGTTTGGCAGATAGAGGGTCTTCAGTCTTGTGAGAGGCTCTGAAGCAAAATTCTAATGTTTACTGTTCAGCTGCCGGCTTTTATAGCCCACTAATGGCTAATCGCAGTCAGCTGTGGAGCTGAGCTCTACCAATTCATTTGGCATTCATTGGCCCGTTTTCTTACTCTTCAGAGTGATTGGTCGTCTGGCAAACTCCCATATATCTGGTTCCAGACACACGTTGGAGTTCCCATGATGGGGAACTTAACATACATCAATTAAGAGTCAATTATACCCCAACCCAAAATCATAATTTGCATAAAAAGGAGAAAAAAAATGCAGATGTTTTGCTGCTTCTAGTGTTAAATTTCAGCTACAAACTGCAGCAACTTACATGTTGCATTTTCAATGCTAGATTCCCATTTACAGAGTGAGCTTGAGTAGACTTTCACACACTCAACTCTCTTTCTCCATCTGTAGGACTGTCTCTTTCTCTCTCGTCCAGCAGGTCAGCAGTAGTCAGCACTGCCAGAAATGCAGAGCGATAAAGATTGAGACTCTGCCTCTCTCTTCACAAGAAGTGCAGTATCTGACTGACAGCTGTCCTTTTGCATGACGCTTTAAATAAGACTTTTTTGAATTCATGCACACCAGAGAGATAAGCCCCTGCAATACCACAGCTATTTTGGAAGGATGGAGTTACGTATTTTACCATAAACAGGAAAGCATAAACCTATATATTTTCCATTTTCTGCGACAAAGAAACATCAGCAGTGGGAAATAGGAGTACATTTGGAAAAGAAGACATATAATTGGATGGAAAAACAATTTTTAAGTGTTACTCTCAACCCTATACAGTATCTAATGCCCTTTTCTTACTTAATTTCCTGCTAAATAACTGGCATAGTAAGTGTACTGGTGCAGGAGTGAGCATATGCAGCTCAATTTTCTTGATTGTTTCGCAGTCCTTCTCTTTCCCTGTGTTCTGCTAAGACAGCAAAGACAAAAACAAAGAGTCGGAGAGCAATAGAAAAAGACACTAGAGAAAAAATCATGTCAAACTATATAAAGCTGAAATGACTCAATCTCCAAAATGATCGAGCAGAATGAATCTTCGTTTTTCTGTTGCCTTCTTCAGTTGTCACTTTCTCGGGTGTTTGAGAGAAAGGAACAAAAGACTAACTTGGTGAAACAATCCCACTTTAGCCCACAATCTGTCCATCTCTGCCTTCTCTCACTCCGCTCGCCTGCCAGTCAAAAAACGCTGATCATTATCGCCATTGAGATAGGAGGTTGGGTGACGTCAGCGAACAGCGGAATATCAGAAAGTGACTCACTGGCAGAAAGAGTTTACTTCAGTTCTAAAGTTAAACGTAACGCTCCACAGAGTCAAGGTCAAGGAACGGTCTGGTTTGAAAAGGGTATGACTCTTCCTCCTTATTAGTTTATCTAGTTCTCTCTCAGACAGAGCAAATCTTTCCAATTAGTGAGGCCAGTGGTCTGGAACAAAGAGACGCACAAAATGTCTTTTAAGGGATTAGCCACAGTGTTTTTCCCCCCCTTAGCTTTTCCCTCATTAAAATGCGCTGGGAATACAGAATGGTACACATCAACTCATTCACTTTCATATATATATGTGCTCAGCATATATGAGTACACCCCCCACAAATCTCTCATTTAAATTAATATTTTCTATAGGATGCTTTACAATATTATATTTGTGAATATACATTAGTTTAGTCAGTACTGAAGCCAAATCTGGAGCTAATCTAACAAAGTAACTTACAATAATGGTTCAAAGATTAGTAGCCCGAATTTATATGTTTGGAAAAATATTAAATAAAATTTTCAAAAATAGCAAAAATCAAGGGAAACAAAAAATATATAAAATTTAGCTGAAATGTTGTAGTTTGTCAATTTTTATGTTTGTCATTTTCAATATTTTGCATGAATTTAAATGTATTATCTTTCCATTTCTAAAGATGTTCTGACTAAAATATTATTGTAATAAATATATCTGTTTAATAAATCTGTTTTGTTCAAATGCACCAATAAATATTACCCATATTCACTGAGAAATGGATAAAAATATTTATTTAATACACACACACACACACACACACACACACATATATATATACATATACATACATACATACATATTTAAAGTCCTTAAATGTAGGCTAAACTTGACAATCTTTTGGGACATATGGGGACAAGTTATATGAAGAACAGCTAACTAAATGTATTCACACATTCTCAAAGTAAAAAAGTGTCTAATAATGCTTTTCATTTTAAAATAATACAATGTTTACATCAGTCATGCAAATATTTAAATACAGCTATTACATCTAACACATACAGTAAGCTAAATATAAATATATACATGGGACCCTAGACCACAAAATTAGTCTTATGTTCAATGAGTATTTTGTAGGGATAGCCAAAAGTACATTGTATGGGTTAAAAGGATTTAGTTTTCTTTTATGTCACAAATCATTAGAAAATTAAGCAAAGATTATGTTCGATGAAGACATTTTCAAAATGTTCTACTGATATACCAACACTATCTCACAGCAATTCGTAACTTATAGATTTAGTGTCTAATTTGTACAAATTTGTACAATCTCATCTGTACAATATAGTACAATTTTCTCATCCAAAGTGATGGTTGGATTTAGGGGTGGGGTTTGATGCCATGCCTCGTTTTTAAGTGGTGGTCCACAGTGTATTTTTAAGGCTTGGTTGTGTTTTTAAGATGCAAAGCAATGTGTGCTCATGCTTCACTTGTAGAAAGTCACATTATTTTTTCATATATCTTACTTTGATTATATACAGCTACTCAACTAACATGAAAACAAGGAAAATGTCATATTTCCTAGTTCCTCTGAAAGGCCTGCCCTCAAGAGGCTCTGATTGGTCAGCTAACATAATGTGCTGTGATTCGCAGATTGGCTCCACGTCACCACGTCACGCCCCTACAAACACGCGCTTTTGCACTGTGTAAACAGTGAGTCAGAGCAGCTGTTAGCAGCGTTAGCTGCCTGAATCAGACAGAAAAATGAAGAGCACATAGCTGAACCTCACGCCTGCTCTCTAAAATAAATTCTGACAAGTGTCTTTCACATATATTTGGAAAAAGCATGTGTAAGTAATATAAAATTTTGTCATATCTTTTGCGAGTTCATTATTTGAGATGTGGAATGCACAGAGAGACACTGCACTCGCTGCTGAAGATTGTGGCTGTTTACAGCGGTTTGAAGTAGTTAGCGGTGCCAAACAGCATTTCCTGTTGTTTACATCTTTGTTTACGTCCTCGCTACAACATACCGTTAACGCTAGAAACTGTGC
>CAIGQW010000317.1:6349774-6371011 GCA_903798125.1 Danio choprae | reverse complement strand
TAAAAAAGGGCAATATTATTTGTTGTTTTTGTCTGGCAACAGAACAAACCACTGTTGTCCAATGACTTGCCTAATTAAACTAACTTGGCTATTTATCCTAATAGTTAAGCCTTTAAATTGCACTTTAATAGTATCTTGCAAAACAAGTAATATTATGGGTCACACATAATATGAACTAATAATGAACAATGCTTGTGTACAGCAATTATTAATAACGATTCGACACATTATTGACACATTGCATTATTAATATCCACATTTGTGTTTGTTAACATGAACTAACAATAAACAACTTACTGTAGTTTCCCTTAACTAACATTAACAAAGATGAATAAATGCTGTAAAAAATATGTTGCTCATTGTTTGTTCATGTTAGCACATAATACAATTTTATTGTGAAGTATTACCATATATACCTTACATATACATAAATAACCTCACATCCAGATTTATTTGACTTGACAAATGTACTTTCTGAATGTGATTGTCAACATGCTGTGCAATTAATTTGTCAGTTAATTAGTCGTTAGTTTTATCTGATCCATAATACACTCACTATCAGTGTGATTTATTATGCACTGTATAGTTAGATGATAGATTTTTACGCTTTCTGTAAAGATCAGAGAATTACACCAATAATGCAATAATGTATTTTCCAGGACATCAGAGCAGTAACTAATGCTAGTCAATGAGTTTAATCAACTTCACTGTACAACAACTACATCCAGTATCCACTATTCTTTTAGAAATGTCCTTCAGTCTAGAAGTTGCACTTAAAAAATGACATTTACTGCTTGTTCAAACTACTTATTTAAAATGAGCTGAAACAACACAATTCTTGACTTTTGGGCGGAGAAGTTAATTGTTTTATGTCCAATCCACTTCAATGTGCAAAAACTAACAAGTTAACTTAAATCCTTCATGTTATCCCAACGCAAATTGATTGAAAATTGCATTTTTTTTACACTGTCTAACCTCTTTCTATCCATCACGGCCTGACTCTGGTTTGAAGGTGTAGGATTTAAAAATTCTAGTGCTCATTTCTAACATTTTGTTTGTGTGAGATTCACTTGTTTTGTTGTTTCTGTCATTTAACAGCCTTTAAAGGCTCTGACCTCTTCTAAAAAAGTAGGAACTCATTTACATTTAAAGGGACACACATACAAACCGTGTGCTTTGTCAGATTAAAATAGCAAATTTGAAAAGGGTACAAAAGGCCTCACGGTGGCGCAGTGGGTAGCACTCTCGCTTCACAGCAAGAAGGTCGCTGGTTCGAGCCTCGGCTGGGTCAGTTGGCATTTCTGTGTGGAGTTTGCATGTTCTCCACGTGTTGGTGTGGGTTTCCTCCGGGTGCTCCGGTTTCCCCCACAAGTGCAAAGACATGCGGTTCAGGTGAATTGGGTAAGCTAAATTGTCCGTAGTGTATGAGTGTGAATAGGTGTGTGTGGATGTTTCTTAGTGATGGGTTGCAGCTGGGAGGGCATCCGCTGCGTAAAACATATGCTAGATAAGTTGGTGGTTCATTCCGCTGTGGCGACCCCAGATTAATAAAGGGACTAAGCCAAAAAGAAAATGAATGAATGAAAGGGTACAGTAAAATACATGATCTGTTGGGTATTTTAAGCTGACAGACACATTGTGGAAACCCAGAGATTTATATTACATCTGTTGAATATAATATGTCCCCTTTAAAGGGATATTTCACCCAATAATGAGAACTACCTCACCATTACATCAACATTTAACTTTATGAGTTTCTTTCTTCTATTTAACACAATAGAAGATCTTTTGGAAAATGCTAGTTGATGATACCTATTGATTTCTATAGTAAGAAAAAACCCCACTATGGATGTCACTGAGTACCTTCAACCAGCATTATTTAAAATAACTTATAATGTGTTCAACAGAAGAAAGAAACTCTATAGTGCACTGTCGTCCCAAAGAGCACTTGGTCCCCACAGACAATCGCTAAACAAGCTTTGGTAGTTTTAAAAACTTCTCCAAGAAGAGAAAAACAACTGGAGAACCTCCAGAGAAAGTCATGCTAAAGAAAGAAGACAACATAAGAATGAGTTTTGGTCCTCTTCAGAAAAAAGAAGAAGAAGAAGTCGTCACTAAGCCAGTCATGAACCTGTGCCTGTTCTATCTCAAAAGATTTTTTTTTTTTATCTGTAGACTATACTGTGAGATTTACTGTTGATTTGACAAGCTATTTTGAGGAAGTAAAAGATTATGTGTATTTTTATAGGACAGAAATTCTCAAATGAGTCACGGGCTTGTTCTGATGTTTGAAGAGGATACTTGTGCAAATTTCCTTTAAATGACCCAACAAATTTAATAAAGTCATCAAAATATTAGAAACATATAACATTGATGTTGCTTTAGGTGTTTAACTAACAACATCATTTGACCAAAAAGCCAATTTTAAATACATATAAAATTCACGTACTGTAAAGAGTCCCTCTTTAACGTTCAAATAGCTTTTGCAAAAATAAAATTTCACAATATGGGTGAAATAAGGTTCCAATGTCATTCTGGACTGTATTTAATAAAATGTAGGAATAAAAAGAGATCATGCCAAATGTTGTTACATTTAAAATGATTGACAACATCTTGCTGACACAAATGCAACTTCATGACAACGAATATGGTTGCATACTACTCAAATAAAATTAAATAAATTAAAATACAGAAAGTAAAAGCAAATATATTGCATGCTACTCATATGGATTGCAGCACAAAACTGGAGAAGCTTTATTGGACACAATCGAATGCCAGCGCACACAGATGTCTTCAAAATCAGAAGGCATGTTTATTGGCCATTAAGTTGCTCTTATTACTTAACGGCTTGCTCTTAAGGACACGGTGAACATAAGCCACACGCAACATTCATTTAGAAATAACCTGAGGGTGTCGTGACCGCAGGGCCATCAGAGATGGCACGGGGCGATCTGTCCACTTTGGCACACCATCTATATGTTGGCAAACACCAAAGACGCGCAGCCAAAAGGAGCGAGTCGGGATGACAGACAGGGATGCAGCTCTTTCCATCTGCTCCCCAAGCATCACCAAGCCACAATAAGACTAACATCCCTTCCAAGAAAACAGACACTCTGGATGGAGATGCATCTCTGCCGCGCGTGTGGGCTCAGAGGGAAGTTGTGCACACATGCATCTTACCTCCAGACCTGGCCGAGCTGCAAGATGTGGATGATGGACTGGAAGAGCCACATGCACACTCTGCAGCATTTCCGCGTGCCGCTCGCAGGCAGAGTTCTGCCGCTGCCGCTCCGCCGGTCGCTGTCCTTGGTGCTAAAATCGCATCCGTCTCCCCCAGGAGACGCGCTCATCTCCGAGTAATCGTACACGAACCACCTGAAACTTAACACCTGAACCACCGCGGAGGGAACCACCACGAACACCAGCGTGAGCCCGAACCACCAATAGTCCCGCCTCAAGTAGTAGTCCGCTGCCAGCCACAGGTCGGTGGCTCCGTCGGAGAAGAAGACCAGGAGGGCGCAGAGCACCCAGCAGCAGTCCAGCAGAGAGAAGCGCTTCTCGGCGTGAGGGAGCAGAGGAGCCGCGCTCTGCTCAGGGCCAAGCAGACACCGAGAAGCGCTCTCACACACGGCTGCTCCATCCGATTTAGCGGCCATGTTTGTTGTAGAAAGAGAGTGGGCAAAGGAAAGCGAAGTACAATGAGAGGGGAGGGGGATGTGTGTGCTGGAGAGTGTGTGTGAAAGTTCATGGGAGCGCTGGGAGAGGGAGAGAAAGAGAGGGATGGATGAGGAGAGAGAGAGAGAGAGAGAGAGAGAGAGAGAAGGGGAGGGATAACGGACAGACCTCGGGGATATATGCAATCAGCCCTGTTTCACAAACATTTCGTTGGAGCGACTACAAAGATGCGCAGCGTCTTGTGAGACATTTGGTATGCTTCATGGACGTCCAAAATTCTGGGAAAATCCAGTATTAATGAAAGTGAAATTAAAATGAACGACAGATTGATTCAACCGTAGCTCTACTGAACCTATAGCTTTTTAAAAACTCTACAGTACATGCAGCTCATAGCATCCAAATGTCCAGATGAACTGTGATGAACTGTCCATGAAGTTATACAAAATGATTAAAATAATTGCATATCCTTATTTTATGTATTCCGGTAATATGCAAAAAAATTAGGTTTTAAGCAACAATACAAATAAAGTAAATCTGCTTTATTACTATTATTATTATTATTATTATTATTATTATTATTATTATTATTATTATTATTATTATTATGCATTTTAATATGTCCTCATATGCATTTATCTGGTCAGCAAAAAATAAATAAATAAAATGTGTGCATTTTACGATGATTTACAAAAGACACACACCAAACATTCAAAAAATCTTGACAGGCACTTTCAGAATGAAAATCATTTGGTGACATAGCAAGACTCTGTTGAAGGATCAAGTGCAGCACTAGATTTCTTATCTGTCATTTTAAATCTTATTTCTACTATCCTTTAAACCTCTACATGACAATGAAACAATAGTTAACACATAGTATTTTGGTATATTATTTGATATCTAAAGTAGACATTTTACTTTCAATTAAAATCACATGTGTACATTTTATTTAATAGCGATAGGTATACCAAAATCATTGTCTGACGAAATATGCAGCATGTTATCAGATTTATATTTAACAGGAAACTCATTGCATAGCTTCAGTAGTTAACATAATATTCTACATTCAAGTAATCTGCAGAGCTAGTTTTGACAATTAGCCTATGTGCAAAATCCCCGATGAGTCCAGTTAATTAAAAATATAGTATATAGTATTGTAGACTTCCTCAAGACTTGTATTCAATAAGTAAAAGGTAAAATGACTTGAAGGGATTTTATAAAGGTTTGTAACCTAAGCATATATATATTGCACAGTCAAACATCTCTCTTAATTCATGCTGCTAAATAAAGACTTCAAGAGCTGTCTGATTTAAGTAAACTCACGTTTGTCTTTTTAGCAGCTTGTTAGCACCTGCCGATTAACAAAACGATGGCTTTTTCTTATTATAGGTTGCCTAAAACAATAAATTGTGAAAAGACAGATTTCTGAACGAATCTGGAAACACAAAACAGGTTTTCAGGACTGCAAACTGCACAGCTCTATGAGCTCAGAATATTTTACTGATTCACACGAACCAGTTACCAGCCCATCCATCGAGGCGGCTTATTTAATACATTGTATATTTTCCATGTGCTCTCAGGTCCATAAATGGAGAATGATAGCCCTCGTGCTTTTGTGGTGAAGGATTGGAAATGGTTTATTGATTAGTGGGACTAATCTCTCTCTCTCTCTCTCTCTCTCTCTCTCTCTCTGTCTCTCTCTCTCTCTCTCTCTCTCGGTAGGGGTTGTCATACTGTCATTATGACGGCAGAGCTGCAAGTTTCCACCCTTTTCTATAGCACATCTAATGTATCATATATAATTCTCATGGAGATTGACTGACAACTGGTAAAGGACATACACACGCAAAAAGTATTGTCGCTACAAGGAAATTGCTACAAGGAAATCGGTGACCGTGATGACCATTTGTTATGTGCAATAAAGGCACAAGATTATACTGTTACATTCAAAGGGTTCTGGAAGACCGTTGAGAGGAATGCATACATGGTTGCCAAGTATTCGTGACAAAAATCCTAGTGAATAAAACACTGATGGGGTGGTAATCCTTTATATACATAAAATAGCTATTTGAAAATCCATTCACAGGTTTAGGATCTTATTCTAATTCTACTCTTCTGTCTCATATTTTTGCACAGAAGAGTATACACTGGTTTGAGTAGAATGTTAGTAACACCTTAGTTTTAATTTCCACTTCAAGAGTTCACACTTAGCTGATGATTGGTTATAAAGCTTGTTTGTCATGCTTGTTTGTCATGCAATCATAAGCACGTGATCCTCTCGAAATTAGTCTATAAATAAACTTCACTAATAACTACTGACTTATTACCTGCCTATTATTAAGACACTGGCTGTTTAAAAGTACTTATATTGTGATCTTATTCTACATCCCTAATTCTACCAAATACTTAAACCCAACTACTACATTACTAACTATTAATAAAGCAGCAAATTAGAAGATTATTGAGTTAAAAGTGTTAGTTAATGGTTTGTTTATAATGAGAATTGCTAATAATGAAGTGTGACCAAATATTTACAAGAATATCAGTAAATATTGATAACATGACATTTTCTTAAGCCATGGGTTTTCAAAATACCAACCAGTAGAACTCAATATTTTTTAAATATCTCAGTTACACAGAAAAACATAGGGACTTGGCTACCCAGAATAAGTCAAAAACCCTTTAATAAAACTAAATGGGGAAAAATATGCAAATAAAGAATTCAATTTGCAAGTAGCAACAGTGGGAAATTTCTTGTGCTCTCAGAAATAAAGGTACAAAAGGTGTCATTGCTGCGGTATTTTTTCAAACTGTATTTTGCTATTTTTTAGTTACTCATTTTAGGCTACCAGCATAGACCTTTTAGGTGCAAATGTGTATCTTTTGAAAAGACACTGGGATGCTGACAGCTTGTATACCTTTATTTCTGAAGCGTGTGATTGTCTGAAATTTGACCACTTACTCAATGAAACTCATGGAGCTTTAAAAGAGTTGAAATGCATCATTTAGGAACACATTACACATTTATTGTGAGTTTATATTCACTTCATAGAAAGAAAAATATGCAAATAAAAAAAAGACCATAATGCTGTTCCACACATAAAAACAGGGAAATAATAACCGAATTGAAGTTGAAGTTTAATCATTTTAAATCTCGGCAGTCCACGCAGAGCTTTACAAAGCAGAAAGGATAAGCTTATGTGTTTTTGAATTGGTGAAAAAAATCAATTCCAAGGTCATTTTCAACTTAAAACCCCTTATCTGACAGAATGGAAGTCCGAAAGCATTACTTGTGAACCATAAGAAATGAGCAGCAGACCTAATTACACTTATTCCATTAAGTCAATTAGTGTTCGAGCTTACTTTGGGATTCGTGCTGGCAGAGTTGCAGTGTTGGCTCTTTAACTTCCAGCAGAGATAAATAACGCTTAGCCTTACTGTGGGAATCAGATATACGGCATCCACTTTGACACAGAGCAGACTCTGACCCTGGTCTAACCACTAAAGCACTGTCAGAGGGATGCAATGAAATCAAAGAGAAGTTTTGTCAAATTCCGGTTCCCCTTGAAACTGTTGTCTAGTGAACGGTAGCTCACCCAACCATTTTGGTTCATCGTCCTTTTCTGAGTCAGTTAAAGCTGGATGAGGGACTGACTGTGTGTCTCCTGTAGCAGAAACGTACCTCTATCTTGGGAAACATCTGTCTGAATAATGGGCTGTTTGGTGGGGTCAGAGTGCTTGAGTACATGAGCATTAATCAAAGCTTTATTCGGGTTTGTCAGTGCTGCTGTTTCCATTGCCAGCAGTTGCTGTGAGCTGGCTCGCATTTGCACCTTGCTTTCGTCTGCTTTTTCATCCCTCTGGCATAATCATATGACCAATGAATTGAACTGCATTCACTTTATATTGGTTCTTGTGTCAGCGGAATTTCAAATTCATCTCCTTAGCTCTTTCCATCACTTTTCCTGGGGTTTTATCATGCTGATGTTCGGAAGCGAAGGGAATGATTGTTATGTGTATGCGTGTCTTCTCATAAAAATGGTCAGTCTTGCACATTTTTATCCTGTTGTCCTAAAACATCACTATGGAACTGGATTCAAAAGTGAAGGCATATTCGGTTAATTTAGAGGATTTCATTAATGAATTGCTAAACCTTTAGGATTAAATTAATGAAGTCTGTAAGCGTACAATGCAGTTTTGTCATTTGTTGCTTTAAATGCTTAAACTCTTTTGCGTTCTAATGGATTTCATTATTTTCGTACAAGGAATATATAAGCAGTTCATTCATTTAGTTGCAGATACTGACGCAGATGTTCACCGACCATCCTCCCCACCACCAGGGGGGTATGCTCCGCCCCTTCCTTCGTCCACGACAGTCATAGCTGGATCTACAAGCTTCCGATTCAAGCAACGGACAGGATCTCGGCCAAAGAAATCCTATGTTTTGTTAAAAAATACTTTGTCAAATAAATGTAAATCAATATCATATTTATTTCCCTGGTCTTTCTGGTAGAACAAAAATAAACACCAGATTATACTTTAATGAATATTTGGTGCAATAAACATTTTTTGTTGTTGTTTTTGTTTGATAGAGTTTAATCTGTCTTCTTTGGCATAATGAAGAAAACTGTCCAGCCAACAGGATTCACTCTTTTGTTTACATGAGGTACTCGGTACAGTACTCACTTTTTGAAGGCTTTTCCACGGTGTTCCATACCCACTACCTAGTTTTTTTCCATGTGGGGTTTCAAGCAGGCCGTACTATTACCAAAACATGGCACATACACTGCTGATTCTGTGTCAACTATAGTGATAATCCTACTCACTTCAAGCAGTATTAAACTGCAGTGGACATACAAACGGAACCAAGCAAAACTAAACTCAAGCGAGCAGAGCCATACTGAACTGTACTGCAATTTAAAATACCACAATGTTGCTAGCATAGGGAAAAATGGTACGACTCTCATCTCTGTACTCTTGTAGGTATTATTTGATTAACACCACAGTGAATATATTAATATGTAAACAGCTAAAGACATATAAATCTTCATGATAGTACGTTAAGACCCTTTCACATTGAGCACGAAATAAAATTAGGTGATTAGAACATTAGCATAATCAGTTCAAATAAAATGACAAACAATTACGAAGACCCAAATGTTTAATGTGTAATGGTTGCAACACAGGCGCATTGTGGATACGTACCCCTGTCTACATTTCTGGAGAGCACAAATTATGTAGCCAGAGGTACGTATGGCTGCATTTTGTCTTTAAAATTAACACTACAGGTCGGTATGACACTGCCAAAGACTTCTGTTCCTTTTAGCGCTACCAGCTGACCACTTACCTCCATACAGAAGGCTTTGCCGGTGTTACCAGTTTGCCCAGTACGAGAATGGACTTGGGATGCGGAGCTGAGTTGACTGTGATGACGGGTTCGAGTCCAGTAAAGAACAATAAAAGAATAAAAATTATTAAAAACGGCAACAAAGAATAAAAAATTTATACAAATTAAAATGTGTTAAAACAGGATTTAAAAGAATGAAAAAGAAAAGAAAGACATAATAGTGTGATCTGTCGGACATAGCACAGTGCTCGTTCAGTAAAGGCACAGCTAAACAGATGTGTTTTAAGCCTTGATTTGAATGTGCCTAATGTTGGAGCACATCTGATCATTTCTGGAAGCAGATTCCAGCAGCGGGGGTCGTAGAAGCTGAAGGCGGATTCACCCAGCTTTGACTGAACCCTTGGAATTTCTAATTTACTTGATCCTAATGATCTGAGTGATCTGTTAGGTTTGTATTCAGTGAGCATATCTGTAATGTATTGAGGTCCAAGGCCATTTAGTGATTTATAGACTAGTAATAATACTTTAAAATCTATACTGAATGTAACTGAGAGTCAGTGTGAAGACCTGAGGACAGGTGAGATGTGGCAGCAGCGTTCTAGATGAGCTGCAACTGTCTGACTGTATTTTTGGGAAGGCCAGTGAGAAGTCCATTACAGTAATCTACCCTACAGGTGATAAGAGCATGAACAAGTTTCTCAGTGGAAACAAAGCATCTAACATTTAAATGATTTTGAGATGATAGTATGCTGATTTAGTTATTGCTTTGACATGACTAATCAAATGTAGATCTGACTCCAGACTCACACCAAGAATTCCTTATTTTTTGTTGTTTAACCCCTCAAGGTACTTGAGAACCTCATCTCTGTTTCCAAATGTAATGACTTCAGTTTTCTCTTCGTTTAATTGAAGAAAGTTTTGGCACATCCAACTGTTCATTTCATCAATGCATTGGCAGAGGGTTGTTTGAGCAAACTCACTGAGGATTATAAGCTGTGTCTACATTATAATGACAAAGCTGCATCGCTGCCTTTACAGTGAACATAATAATTTGTCATTGCAGCCAGATATTATCAAAATGAAATGTAGCAACACATACATATACATGGGAGAAAGTGACAGTGCTGGATTCAAATCCTCAGCTGTAGAGTCCATGCTTGTGAGCACTGCAACAGCAATAGCACTACAACAAACACATCTCTGCACATGAAGGATAATGTCTGGAATTTACTTTTATATTTTGTTTATTTAAGAATTAGTTTATTCATTGAAAAACTGCAATTTTTCTACATGTCATTTTCTTTTTTGTTAAACCTAGTCAGAACTTTATTTAAATTAGTTTTAATCTGTTGTTCAAAAATGTTAATAATAAGAAGTAATAAAGCACAATTGATTGCATGTCTTTAATTCATCTTCATTTTGCACATTTATTTTTATGTAAAAATTTTTTATCCAGTATTCATTTTAAAAAAACTATCAGGTAATTAAGTACGATCCAACGCAGCTATTTGTATCTTCAGATTCCAATATCTGTCAACTTTTAGTTTGAACACGGAATGAGTCTTACAATTATTTACATTAACATTAAATCCACTTATAGGTTCCATATAGGTATAGAATAAAGGTTTCCACCATCACACTCTGTAATATAAAAATAAAATATTGGTTAAAAAAAAGTTGAAATCACTTCTGTGTACTGTATTAAACATGCAATAATACAGTATTTAAAGTTTGAGAATAAAAAAAAGTGACTTTCTGAAATAAGGTTAGTGCAACATTTGACAGATCATGCAGAATAAAAGATGTTACTTTTGATGCTTTTCAGATGAACTGAACCTATCATTTCATTCATTTTCCTTTGGCTTAGTGCCTTATTAATCAAGGGTCACCATGGCAGAATGAACCGCCAACTATTCTGGCATATGTTTTACGCAGCGTATGCCCTTCCAGCTGCAACCCAGTACTGGGAAATATCCATACACTCTCACATTCACACATGCACACACACTACATCTAATTTAGTTTACCCAATTTACCTATACCGCATGTTAGGCCTGCACGATTAATCGATTTTAAACCAAAACTGAACAAACGGAACAAAAGCTGCGATTATTTTGATTATTACTATGGCAAGGGAGGCGAGCGCGAGAAATTAAAACGCTCCAAATAACGATACTTAAAAAGCAGACAACTGTTAAAGCAGAACCCACAAGCCCCTATTTCTCTGCTCTGCTTCTGTGTGTGTGTGTGTGTGTGTGTGTGTGTGTGTGTGTGTGTGTGTGTGTGTGTGTGTGTGTGTGTGTGTGTGTGTGTGTGTGTGTGTGTGTGCATGTGTGGACCTTTGACCTGCTTGCTTGAGGTAACATTTTCTCTCCTCTCTCGGCTGTTACAGTGATTCTTGTGGATCCAGACACACGAGTGTTCTGTGCATGTACTTGAGTTTTGTTTGATACGTTCAAAACGAATGTTTTCTTTAAGCAGGTAAAATTAAAGGTACAGAACATATATCTGCTTGTATTAGGACAAAGTTGTATTACAAATACTATATAGGGGCGACACGGTGGCGCAGTGGGTAGCGATATTGCCTCACAGCAAGAAGCTGGGTCAGTTGGCAATTCTGTGTGGAGTTTGCATTTTCTCCCCGTGCTGGCGTGGGTTTCCTCCGGGTGCTCCGGTTTCCCCCACAGTCCAAAGACATAGTTGAATTGAATAAACTAAATTGGCCGTAGTGTATGTGTGTGAATGCAAGAGTGTATGGGTGTCCCAGTGCTGGGTTGCGGCTGGAAGGGCATCCGCTGCGTAATAACATGTGCTGGATAAGTTGGTAGTTCATTCAGCTGTCCCGATCTCTGATTAATAAAGGGACTAAAAAGAAAATGAATGAATGAATGAATGAATGAATGAATGAATGAATGAAATAATATAAAAATATAAATGTATCTATAAATGATACATGTTAATACAAGAATTATTGTGCTGTGAAGTAAAAGATGTAAAGGTTTTAAAGGTTTTATATATCTATATATAATATTTTATATATAATTTAACTGAATTTAAAATACTGTAGTTATTTTCTTAATTTGTCATGACAACTGACAACTTTATTGGAAAAAATGGTTTTAAATAAACAGTAGCATAGTGTAGCGTACTTTGTGATTATGATTGGTCTTTCTTTAGTGCTGTTAAAACCACCACATCAAAACTGTAGCTCTTTTATAAAATCGCAATTATGATCAGATAAATCGCATTTCAAGAGTTCACACTTAGATATTGCTTGATAATAATAGCAGGTTTGGCATTCTGTCCCGGGAGAGAACCCCGAGCTCGGAGATAATTGAGCCCAGGGCTCCCGCCTGGTAAATAAGCATATAAGGGGGTACGAGATCAGATAGTTCTCTGGAGCTCCCTCTGGTAAAGGAGGGAAAGGAGGAGATGGGGTGGATGAGGGGTTTCTTCGAAAACAAAGATAAGAGAGTAGTTTTTTGACAGGCTACTTATAGGGAGTTTGTATTAATCTGATTGGCTTTCTAGTGATTACTGATGAGTGACCGGCTGCGATCAATCATATCACGTGCTCCTCTCGAAATTAGTTTGTGAAACTTCACTTAGATTTTTTCACCAAATCGTGCAGCCCTACTGCATGTCTTTGGACTGTGGGGTAAACCAGAGCACCCAGAGGAAACGCACAGAAATGCCAACAGGCCCAGCCGGGACTTGAACCAATGACCTTCTTGATGTGAGGCGACAGTGCTAACCACTGAGCCATCGTGCTGTCCAACCATTTATATTTTATTAATTTGAATGACCTGCAAAATGTGTGCTAGGCTTCCATGACAACTCACACACAGATATTACAGAACATTATAGAGGTTGTACGCATTACAGGTTGTCAAAACATTGCCGGGGGAGCAATAACTTCACTCACAAATGCAGAGTGAGTAAGTATACAGTAGTTAAAGTAGGGTGGCATTTAGCAGGAAGCACTGATACGCTGATGATGTCATGATGTCATACCCGTCTGTCATGACCCATCTCCACTTCTGTCAGTCTCAGCACTATGAATTAATAATAATGTGGCATAAATTTAAATAATACACCATACATTTTAACATATACAACAAGCTGCTTGTCATGAAATGTACCCAAGCGTATCCAGTCCACTGCTAGAAGGCATGCGGCGTTATGCAAGTCTCATGTTTGAAATGCTCAGTTTGTTTGTGTGTCAGGGGCAGAGATCTCGTGCAGGCTGTCAGCTGCCATGTTCGCTCTCCGTTGTTTGTCTGGTCCTCTCACCCCGGTAAGACGACCGATCTGGTGATCCACCACGACAGGCTGAAGGCAGGGGAAGATGGTTCATAGAAAAGGCACGAGGCGACTGAAGTCAGCTCTGAACATCCAATGGAGGAAAAGCGTAAATAAACTAGAAGAAGAAAATAAACTGTTTTTGGGTAAGCTATATAGAGCATGCATACTTTAATGCATATTTTAAGACAGTTTAAGATACGGTTTGCAAAATACATGTATCTACACTATAAGCAGCAAGCAATGACTTTCAGCAACTGAATATAGTCAGGCTGACTATTGTGATTGTGAGATAAATAAAAAAATCATGCAGATTAATAACATCTGCTGATATGTTTTTATAGCCTACACTGAAACTATTTAAGAAGCCAATTCAACATCAGATTAAATAAGCAGAGTTCTCTTTACTCAAAGCAATGCAAAGCAAAGCATCTTCTATAAATGAAAGAACATATACAAGTTTCAAGTAAATTTATGAATGTCCTGGCAGAAAAAAATTACTAGTACATTTCCTACTATATGTATACAAATATTTCTACTATATGTAAACAGCTTTTCAGTATTCAGCTTACCAGTTATTTAAGACCATTTGTTAATCAAGGTTCCTTTATAACAGAAAATGTACAGTTAATTGTCTGACATGAACATATGCAAACATCAAAAGTTACATCACCTTCCATTAAAGGCGTCGTATAATGCAAATGAGGAATATCACACGAGTAGGAGTGCAATATGGCTGTATGGCCGAGTGCCCTAGCTCCACACCAGTGCTAATATACAACCATATCTCACTGCTATGAGGGTGATATTGCATTTATACAACAGTTCAGCAGCACAAATGTTTATATAAAAAAGAAAATCAAACACAGAGAGTCTAAAAACCCTTTTGTATTAGGAACTACTTTCTTCCGCCATTCATTCACATCTGCGGCTGACGTCAGAACAGCAGAAGCCATTACTAATTCACCAACGTCACTTCAGAGCTAGTGTTTGAATGATTCTCTATCGTAATGTCTAAAGTGATGACAAAACAGGTGATTTTGCTGACATTTTAAGATTATAAGGCTGAACGTGACATGAAATGCCATCCGTCTACAGAGATATCTCCTTACAGTATTAGTCTATTACAGTCTACAGTATTTCTCTGTTGCAATCGGGATATCACAATTATTAACCCGAAAAAAGCAGCGCAATCACTAGGTTGTTGTTGTGTTTGCGATAAGGAAAAACGCTAAACATGCGGGCATTTCTTCTTTCTTTCTGCCAACACAGCACACATTCCTGATATGCGACTCCCACCTCACACTCAATACACTACAATTATATAGTATAAATACAGCACTACAACATGCAAAAGAGAGAGATCGACTTAAAATATCACTTACCAGTTTAATAATGATTTGATCAGCTGTTCAAAATTCCACTGTTTTAAGCTTCTAAGGGCTTATTATGTGGTCTCCGTTGCCATCTTGTGGATAGACAACGTCAATCGTCTTTGCTCAAAGACAGGCTAATGGCCCCTGACGTGCTGTCTCTCAGAAATAATAAATATTTAAAAATAGGGAGTATCCTTATAAGTAAACTGCATAGTTGCAATCTAAACAAGTACATTCTCGACTAAAAAAAGCCTTAAAAAGACATTATGTTGCCCAACAGAAGCAATATTTGTCAAACTGTAGAGTGTCCTCTGCTTGTATTTGTATGTGGGCGGAGTAATACGCAAGGGTGAAGGGTTAAGAGGCTGGTCAAGTGCTGTTACTGGCAGAATATCGCACGGCTATCAGCCAATCAGATTCAAGAACCAGACAGAACTGTTGTATAAATCTGGATATACTGTACCTAGGCTTAGCTGAATAATCAGAGGTCAGTACATGAAAATTACATACAGTGAGCCTCAAACACCACTGTTTGCTTATTCTCATCTAAATCCCATGAGTGTAAAATTCTAGTAAAAAACAGACCAATCAGAACAAAACACAGACTATTACATTGCACATGGGATCATTAATATGCATGCCCCAGGCTGCATCTGATTGACCACCACAACTTTTTCTAGTAGATTACAACCCCCTAAATTTTATACAAGTTTATTTTAAACTTACTATGTATGTGGGACTCTTATTTTGAAAACCGGAGAGGCAGGGAGACTAAAGCCCAAAGCCACATCTTTACATTGTCTTCTATATTGGTAGTAATGCAGATGGCAGTGCTGGTGTGATTATACACTGGAACAAAGACAAAGTGAAATGCATTATACAAACTTAGTCAAAAGAACATATATCAGAACAACGGTCTAAAAACAGATGCATTGATTTTTCTTATAAATTAAGAAATAGATAATTAGATAATTAGAAATTATATAACGACAGTTAGAAAAGGAACGCCACAGTGCTGTCTATCCATTTTGATAGACAAAAGAAGAAGAAAAAAATACACCTTTAAATGACTAAATATTCATTCATTCATTCATTCATTTTCTTTTCGGCTTAGTCCCTTTATTAATCAGGGGTCGCCAGTTGTGGGGCGGTGCACCCCGAGGAAACCCACGCGAACATGGGGAGAACATGCAAACTCCACACAGAAATGCCAACTGACCCAGTCGAGGCTCGAACCAGCGACCTCTTTGCTGTGAGGCGACAGCGCTACCCACTGCGCCAAAAGCTATGACCGTTTTTTTTTGTTTGTTTTTTTTGTATTGTGACGCAGTTCCTAGAGAAATTAAATATTAAATGAGAAAACAATGGGCGTGGCTTGTTTTTCTACTGTAAGCTGATTGGATGTAGTAAAGTAAGCATTTCATTCAGAAAGATCAGGAAAAGGGGAGTTTTTTAGGAGACTTATTGCAACCTAACAGACACCACCTGATAACCATTTCTGTTTGTTGTCAAAACTGACAGATGGAGAGGCGTGGTTAAGTATGTTAACCATGCCCAATACCTCAGACAGACGTAATCTCAGAATTTAACTGAAAACAAACAGGACGTGACTTTTCAGATTTCAATTAAATATTACAAGGGCAAATAACTTTTTTTCTCAATGACATGCACTGATTAAAGGGTAACACGGTGGCTTAGTGTTTAACACTGTTGACTCACAGCAAGAAGGTTGCTGGTTCGAGTCTCGGCTGGGCCAGTTGGCATTTCTGTGTGGAGTTGAATGTTCTCCTCATGTCTGTGTGGGTTTCCTCCAGGTGCTCCTGTTTCCCCCACAGTCCAAAGACATGTGGTATAGGTGAATTGAATAAACTAAATTGGCCGTAGTGTATGTGTGTAAATGATGTTTGTGAACTGGGATGTTTCCCAGTACTGGGTTGCAGCTAAAAGGGCATACGCCGTGTGTAAAACATATGCTGGTGGTTCATTCCATTGTGGTGACCCCTGATGTATAAAGGGACTAAGCCGAAGGAAAATGAATAAATGAATGAATGAATGAATGAATGAATGAATGAATGAATGCACAGATAAATTGATCACCACAAAACTGGCAATGTTATCTAACAAAATCATATGGTTAGCTTTTATTTCATTTGTACTCTAAATCATCTCTTATGTTGACATGCCTTTAGAATTCCTGAATTTACCAATTCTAAATGGTAAAAATTATTCATATCGCCAGAAATCATAAATATATTTCTAACTCCACTTGGAGGACAAGAGAGACTTTAAATCTTAAGTCTGCCACACAAATGCAGCTTTGACTGTCAGCATGAACAGCTGTCTTACAGCTTTCCAAAACAAATTTACACAACAATATTACCCATTTAGCACCACTAATAAGTATGACCAACATTAATAATACTGAGACTTGCTATAGAAAGCACCACTAACAATGTTTGATTCCTAACAGCTCCACAAACTATTATTTCTGAAGTTGTTGACTTGTATTACTCAGCACTAAGGTAATTAAATCATAACATGAACACAGCAATGTAGTGTGCCACCCCCCTCACTGAGGCAACAAGGGCGGGATGTGTCATTTATAAGTATTGATCGCTGGTGCAGAATGGTATCCCGTTGTATCAAATGGTCCAAACAATGTATTAACTCCAAATCGGTCCCATCTGTTCTGCAGTCATAAGTATATCAGCTTGACGGTGCCACATATATTTCCCCAATCAAATGCTTTCCTAATGTGTTCTCAAAATTGATTGGTTGATTTTCATTCTTTAAATGTTTTCAGCTGTTTAAATAAAAATCTATGTCCTTTTCATCTCAACCGTTTATCTCTTAAGTCTGTGTTTTGGTTTTATTCACAGAGCATCAAAGCTTTGCTGCGAAATACATTGATGCCACCAGAGACAAAATGTAATGGAAGCAAGCTAGCATATGGGATATTATTATCCCCATGATTATTTCCATGGCATATGGGAATAAACTTCACTCCTCAGCCTGAAACGATGTACTAGTGAGTTATGTTATAGGGGCTGTGGTCTTCATCACCAATACAATGTTCTTCTGTAAGATGCATGCGGTTTTATTTATTAACTGCCAGAAAGAGAAGTTGTACAAATGTACAATGTTTATATTGCTGGCGCACATTTTTACTCTTTAGGTGAACAATGAATCTGTGCAAGTTAATCCACTGAAAAAAAAAAATGTTTTTTTTGGTAATCTTCAATCAAAGTCTGACCATTTGCTTCTGCGTTTGGAGTGGGGCTTCTTCTCTGTTGACGTCAGTTTGACCGCTTTAGCCACAATATTCCTAACCATGCCTCTCTTACCATTAGTTTGCTATGAGGGAATGATGTGCAATTAGAAACTCCTGCTCCCTACTCAATATTCTGTTTCCATTGGAAGTGCATCAATACTGAGATAGCAACTTCTGGTTCACGTGGACTTTAAGAACTAAATAGCATCTTCATTACTGGTAATTGATGCATTGGTAGATTTGGTTTTAGTAAATATGTCCAATCAGGCCCACAAAAACGTCCCATTTGTTTGTGCTGTTGGGGAAAACAACCCATTAGAATGAATGCACAGAGACTTTCACTTTTCAACTACGGTGGCTCAGTGATTAGTCCCCTCACAGCAAGAGTCCCAGCTGGGCCAGGTGGTCTTTCTGCATTTTGCACCTCTGATAAGCATAAAATTAGTTTAATATGCTGCCAAATAATCATTTGGAAACTGAAAGGCTTGTAAGCCTGCTCCGCTTTACAGTACGTTAAAGCAGAGCATTTTGTCCCGCATGTTGAATATTGTGAAAATATCCCGTGTTTTTGCATGCGTTATTTTCTCTTTCAGGTGAGCACTTTTTTCCTTTTATTTTGTAACTTGCAAACAAAGTCTCTTCACATTCCAATAGTAAAGATTAAAGTAAATGATTTAAATGAATTTATATGTATTTTTATATTCTGGGTAAGGCATAAGACTAAAAAATGTTCATCCAATTAAATATTGTCGGGCCGACAATTCCTATAATTCTGATAAGTAGCCCAAACTGTCTGTCAACAAATGTAGATTAGTACATCTGCGCATCCACCATTTACGCGTGCACATGTGCTGTGCGTTCACGACACGTGCACACGAGAGAGATGAGAGCGGTAAAAACAAATGCTAAGTCAAAAATTTTTCAAATCCTAAATCAATATTGGAGTTACTTTTGCATGCTGGAGGAAAGATGACACCATGGCTGAAGTATTTCTTTTAGACAGGTAATGCTATGTTTAAAACTATTTTAGTCACGCAAAGCTTATGTAGATTGTGTTGTGTTACAAATGGGTTATATGCACAGAAGTGTTGTTCAGCCACTGAAATCGTCTGGCGAAAGATTGATGTGACTTTCAGTTTCATAAGGGACCTTTTACAGCATCGATAATGTAGATTTTTATTTAGTTTAACAACAAAACACAAGTAAACAGCGCTGTTCCGCCTAGCCTGCTTTACTGAGGTGAAGTTGCTTTCATATTCGCATCGGTTCGTTTTTTAACAATGACAGCTTGTGACACGCTCCCTATATTGTTTACCAAGCAACCTTGAATATTCAATCTGAAATAGCATGTAAGTATGGCTTAGTAATAAGTGTAATTCCTGCACGCCGTCGGCCAAGCACTAAGCATACAGTAGTCGCTTTAGGACAAAGCGCATGAGAAAGTAAGACCATCCTTGCATGCATTAATATTACACATTATGACAAGTTTTGCTTGCTTCACAACTGAAAACATGCTAGATATAATACAGTTTTGCGTTTGGAATTGTAATATTATAAAGTACTGTCAAGTTTTCTAACTGGTGAATGACAAACTAGTGGGTTGTCTGCTGTCATCTTTAAGGTGTGTGCGTTCGTGTTTCAGGAGGCGTGGCTTTGGACAGCAGGGGAGGGATTGTGTTTCAAACATATTATGCTAACTGGTTAGCATTGTGGCAGATCACCTACTGCACCTTTCAGCAACCCACCTCTGTAAATGACAACAGACATTTTTAATCCTGTCCAGTGGTTGAAAAGAAAGGAGTAAATGCAATCACTAAGAGGCTACAATGGTTGTCAATAAAAGGTGTTCCCTGAATTTCAATTATATTTGACAGAATACAGAATACAAATGGTTTAATGAAGTTAGACGTAGTTTCAGGCTATGTTTTAGTGTTGGTAATGTCCCACATTGTCAAACACAAACTTATTATAATTGTCCCTCAACTCATTCGGCCAGTATACATATTTTTAGGTGGATTATTGTGTGGCAGTGCTATTATTTGGAGGAGGAATGGCTTGGTTTAGGCAATCAGGTTGCAATTTCAATAAAGGGAAGTCTAATCTAGCAGGAGTGTTATTTTTAATGATACAAAAACACAATTTTCACTACAACTCTGGGTGAACGCTATTAATTTCCAAGTGAGGGGGAAGGATGGATGGGAGGTGCTTTTTCAGAAGTAATATTTCTCAAAAGGTTTTGTGGTCAGTAAAATTCATTTGAATTATAATTAATATAAGAATGTATACAAAAATGTTGAATCATCCACATATATTAATAATTATATCATCGGTTGCAGGCCACAACACAACATAATAGCTTCAGTATATTTCATACACAAAACTAGTGTATGCCTCAGATGGTTTGACATATATCACACGAGCTAAACAAATACTTTATGTTGATTTTGTTTTTACATTTTGGAGCTTGACACATTTCTGTTTTTGTCTTTCTAAGTTTATTTAACAGTGATGGATGAAATGTTTATGTCTCTACTGTATTTTGAGTTGTCAGAGCTCAGTATTGTACTAAATTGCAATTTACATGACTGCAAAATATGTGATGACATAGGTTTAATGAAGTGTGTTTCCATAGAGAAAAAGAGAAGGCTTAATTCTTTGGAACTAAAAAATAAGTAGGTGAATGCAAGAGGGCAATGAAGAAGCAAGCGGAATGACTCATTTTAATGGACAGCAGCCTTTTGTAGAGCGAGGATATGACAGTGTGGCAGTCTAAGTGTTAAATAGCGAGACAGGAAGACAGAAGGCCAGTGAAAGCGAGGGAGGAGTGCTGAGCGCTCAGCAATGAATTAATGTGCCGTTAACAGAGCGAGGGAGAAGTTTTTATCAAGTGAGGAAGATTAGCTTTAGGAAGCTATGGATGCCCCCGTCAGCAGTTCTGCTGCATTCAGGCCTATATCCTAATGAAAATAGTCTCCCGACTCTCCTCGCCAAACACACGCAGACGTCCGCATCTCCAGGACTTTCGCACTCAGCACTCTCACGTTATTGAGTGGCGGTTATTGCCCCCTTATTTATTTCATTTTTTGTTTTCATTTGCCTTTTTAATTCTTTTAGTTTAATTACTCGAGCGAGCTGAAGGGGGCTCTGGCCAGACCTGATGCTGCTGGTTCATCAGAAGTGTCTTCTTCTAGTTAAACCAGCTCAGCATGTGAGAGATTACAGGAGAAACACACACACACACACACACACACACACACACACACACACAC
>CAIGQW010000317.1:6336798-6348679 GCA_903798125.1 Danio choprae | reverse complement strand
ATACATACATACATACATACATACATACATACATACATACATACATATACATACATACATACATACATATACATATACATACATACATATACATGCATACATGCATACATACATTCATATATATTTATATATATATATATATATATATACACACATATTGATGAGGATAAATTCAGGCTGCAAATTATAAATTGACAATCAGAGGGGGTTCAACTTTTGGGGTAATGTTCGATTGTGTAATACATGCTTCAGTGAATCAAATTTTGTATTTATTTAAATTATATAAGTCTAATTTATTAATAAAACATATTTAAACTTTCAGTGTTTTGAGGGACATTTAGTGTATTCAGACCTAGAGTAGGCTAACCTCTGCTTAGCTACTTCAGAGGATATTTTAGGTCAAACTATAAAACAAAACATGCATCTAATTTGACATTACTTTTAGGGGTGGACAAATGTATATTTATATTATCTATTAATTTAATTTATCAGAATCAGAATGGGTTTTATTGCCAAGTGTGCTTACACACACAAGCAATTTGTTTTGGCTACAGAAGCTTCCAGTGTACATAAAGTGACAACACGAAATAAATATGAAGAAGACGACAAACATTAAACAGAGATGCAATCAGTCAAAAAGCTCTGGATGATGAATTGTATGTACAGATTTGTTATAAATATACAAGTTATAGGGTGCTGTGTACAACTGTGTAGAGAAAGTACTGCATTGTAAATTATTATAAGGTGCTGTGTACGAGTGCGTATGAGAAAGTATTGCACATGTTTATTGCACAGTAGGGGAATATTTAACTGTTCATGAGGTAAATGGTAGATGGCCTGAGGAAAGAAAAGATTATTATAATATATTATTATTATATTATTATTTAATATTACTAAATAATATTAATTATTAAATTATTATTGAAATATTAAATTATTATAAAAAAAATTACTGCATATACATAATATTATTATTTAAGATACAAAACCATTTCTCACTATTAAAGGGCTGACCCCCCCATACACCTTGTTTTGACATCCTTTATGGGGATCAAGCGTTCATTATCCCCACCCAAAGCCCCTTGTAACTCGCACCCTGGATAAATCTTCTTCCCACACTATGAGGTGGCAATGTTGAGTATGCATTGACAAAAGTGCTGAGGCAGTAAAAACCATGGCAACTGATGTTTGTCTACATATATCCCAACACACCACTGTAGGCAAATGCAGCATGTCACAAATGCAGCAGTTTGGTCCGCTGTTGTGCTTGTTGATAAGTTAACATGCTCATACTGTGCCATAGTTCCACAGTAACAAAGATCCATTTTTTGGTCCCTACATCCTCTACCTCTCTACTAAACACTCACTCTGGTGGGAAAACACTTGAAAAGCTTAGGGCATACGGATGTGCACTTCAAAACGTAACGTACACCCAGTGCTGATGTTGCACATACTGTATATGACTGATCTACACACTGAGATGCTGCCACACTGTGGTAGACAACAAAATATACACCTCTCTGTCTCTCTCTCTCTGTGTGCATGTGTGTGCGTGTGTGTGTTTTAGACAACAAATATTGCAATGACATGGAGGAGAAAAGAATAGATAACTGCTGACTTTTTGGCTTCAAACTATCAGATTGGCACATAATACATTGGCTATGATTTTAGAGTTTCTATACCATAGGACTATAGACTAGCACTTTTGACGAAGAGGTGGATAAATGTGTTTCCAAAATAGAATTTCTCTGCTAAGACTGAGACGTGGCAAGAAAAGACAGAAATTTACTTTCTTTTAAGATGCCCCAGTTGGACTTTATTCGTGATGTGGGGGAAAAACATTTATACACTGTGTTTTAGGCACTAGGGAATGTCAAGGAGTAAAAATGGCAGGAGATTTTTGGGTCAAGTGCTTCGCCTAAAGGTAGCTGGAGGTCTGGAGACCTTCAGTGGAGAACTGTACATGGTATTACAGCTTCAAACAGATACAGAGCACTCCTTGATCCAGAGGTTGGGAGGGGTTGTGCTTCTTTTGGAAAACAGGAAACCGTTTTTCATGTTCATCTTTTAAAAGTGGTGTAAATTTTGGGGGAAGTTTTTGAAATGGTTTTCCTTATTTTTGGATCAAATATGTTTTTGTAGAGTAAAGTTGATCAAACTCATCAACAAAATGTTACTGCTCTGTTTTATTGTGCTGACCTTTGCAAATAAACAAAACGCTGCACTTTTAGTACAATTCTCTTAGCGTTACAAAAAAAGTAAAAAAAAAAAAAAAAAAGTCATTCACCTGACTACATAAGACAAAGGTAAGACATAAGACATAAGGTAAATTTAGCTATGTTAACTGCACAGCATGACAACAAGCACATTATGAAAGTACATTTGGAAACATTCTCAAAATATGAAGTGACACTTGTTCTGATATGAAGTAAGAGCATAAAGTGCTGATAGTGACCAGTCTCAGAACTGACCCTCGTTTGTGAAGCAGTTCAGCATAAAATATATTTTGTGCAAAACATTTCCATTTAAAAATTCTTTTTAACCACAATATCCTCAATGGCTAATGGAGTATGGAGTATAGAGTTGTCCAACAACAGAACATTTGTAAAATATCAAGCTACTACAGCAAGTAAACAGAAAAGGTGACCCTTTTTTATAGAAATGTGTGGATTAAGGGGTGGTAAAATCTATGTAGACTCTTTTTGTAAGTCACTAGAGGAGCGAAATCTGAACTGAGCTTTTTATTTATGCTTGCAAAAAAAGGTTCACCAAAACAAAGTTACTAAGTTGTCCTTTGACATGTTTTCAGGGTTGGTAGATGCTCCAGGGACGCGATTATAGCACTTAAACAGAGAAAAAGTCAGATTTTTATGATATGTCCCCTTTAAAAGTCAAGTCTCTTTCTCTCTCTCTCTCTCTCTCTCTCTTTCTCTGGAGGAGGAAGTTCTATGATTAGCTCTCTCTAGGAGTCTCTCCATCTGCCAAGGTCAGGAGCTCTTATCAGCTCTGCTGCAGCTGCCTGTCCAGCACAACACAACTATAACACAACAACCCAGACAGAGGACAAACGAGACAGAGCGGCGCAGTGCCAAAAAGGGGAGAGTTTTCTCTCCATCACTTCAGGTCAGAACACAGTCAGAAACAGTAGCTGCAGGTTCCAAGTGGGGAAAACAGAAAAAACTGAGAAGTGTGAAAAACTGATATATATCCAACCGTAATGACTCTGGAGCGGTGATGAGACGTCCAACCTGTCCATATGCCATGCTTACGGTCTCCATCTGGCCCAGAATACCGCCCTCTGCTGGACAGACTGTGCATCTCGCTCAAATACACACACACGTATGAATCTTCATCCAGTCGAGTCTAACCTCCCTTTTTAAAACCAAACCTCTTCATTCGTGTGTCTGTGAATATTTATTTCGGCGAATGCTGGCTTCAGAAGAGGAATACGTGATGTTTAATGAGTGAAACTCACTGGATTATATAGCATGATAATACTTGATGAAATATTGTTAGGGAGGCCTACAAAAGTCCTCTGATGTATAGCAAAAAATATATTATATAAAATAATATCATATTATATAAAATATAAAATAAAATAAAAATAACTGTGCTTTGTCTTGTTTTCTACTTTCAAAAATCGAATAATAATAATAATAAATAAATAATAAATCAAATTAAATTAATGAAATAATAAACAAATAAACTAATGAATGTCCTTAAACTTGCAAAAAAAGTATGCTTTATATTATACATGCATATAGAGAGACAGATAGATATAAATAAAATGTCATTATTATTATTGGTAGTAGTGGTAGTATTGAATTAATGAAAGTATATATTTAAAACAAAATAAATGTAGCTTTGATGGGCATAAAACACTTCTTTAAAAATACAGAAATAAAAATTATTGATGTGACGACGCCTGATAAAAAAAAAGTATAATAAGGTGAAGCAATGATAGTTTAGGTGTTCTTTCCAAAACTAATGAATAGAAACAGCACAAAAATACATATTCAGCTGATTAGCCCATGCAGGGCAGTTGGAACAACACACAGAAAACATGTCCTGAAATCCTGTTTATTTAGCTGTGGTGTTTACATGATTTTTTATTATGGAGACAGCCGTTCTCACACATGTACAGTAAGTAATGAGCAAAGTTTCTGCAGACACTCTTCCTCTCTGCTGAGATGAGGAGCTGTGATAACACCGTCTAGACATAATATCAAATATGGGTTCCATTGTGAAACAGCACATACAGAGGCTTGCTGAGATCAAACGAAATGCCTCTAGCAGGTGTAGAACTTAGGCTGGAACAATATCAGTAAGCAGCAATGATCATGCAATAAAACAAGAAGCAGATTATGTTTAAGCCACTCCAAATATTTGTGGGATATTTCATGTAGCGTATACAATTCAATTAAATTCAAGTTGATTTGTGTAGCGCGTTTGATGATACATCTCAATTTAAAGCAGCTTTACAGAAACAAAGCATGAATCATTCTACTTTACAATTAAAGGGGACATACAGTATTATGACCTTAGTCTCTAATGTCCCTACAGTGTATATGTGAAGTTTCAGCTCAAATAACACATAAATATTTGTTTTATCAGTCTTTAAAACTGACCCTTTTAGGCTTTGATCCAAATTGTGCCATTTTGGTGACTGACCTTTAAATTCAAATGAGATTGAGCTCCCAGCACTCTTTTCAAAAGAAAACCTATGTGTCAGCATAGTGACCGATTCAAAACAGGACTGATGCTATCTCGGTCTATGGAGACTGCAATATGCTGTTCATTTGTGCATCCTACAATTCCACATTTATAATGAGAAGTATATTGTCCTTGGATGATACAATCATGCAAGTAATTACATTATTTAAGAAAGATGAACATGATTAAAGCAATGATTACATTCTGTGATCATAATCAATGTGTGGAAAAAAAAGTTAAAGGGAAAGGTCACCTTTAAAATGAAGATTTCCTCATCGTTTACTGACATTGAAGTGGTTCCAAACCTTTTTTTATTTATTTATTTGTTTTGTTGAACACAAAAGAAGATATTTTGAATATAAAGTGTGAGGGGAAAATGCTATGCAAGTCAATGGTTTCCAACATTCCTCAAAATATCTTCTTTTGTGTTCAACAGAAGAAAGAAACTCAAATAGGTTTGGAACAAGTGGAGGGAGAGTACATTAGTGACTGAATTTTCATTTTTTGGATGAACTGCCCCTTTAAGTTTTAAAGATTGCTTTAGAGTTGGCATCACAACGCAAGTGTTTGGATCGTATAAAATCTTCTGAAGAGGCTGGATCCAAACTAGAGCTGGCAAAATCTCTGGGTACCTCAGGATATCCCAAAGCAGAAGCAGCAATCAAACAAACAAACAAAAAAACAGCATGGCTGCTGTTTATAAACTTGCATGCATAGATAAACATAGCGCTGTGCAATTAATCGAAATTCAGTTTATAACGATTATGAAAAAACATTAATCGAGATAAAACGATTATTGCATCATATACCGCCCCCTTTCCAGTTGTACACATTTGTTGCTCTGCAAAGCTCAGTTTCACGTGATAATTACTAAAAGCATGTACTTTAATGTAGCTTTTGCAGCATGGGATGCGCATCATTCATTGATGTACATTCCAATCATTCATGTTTTTAAAAGCGCAAAGAGATCGCTGCTGTTGAGTGTATGCGCTCAGCCTCAGAGACGAGCAGAGCACACACATCTAAAGTCATCCTAATGTGAGCGCTTTAATTGTCAAATACATGCAAATGTGTGTCAAAACGCGGTGTTTAGTGATCATTTATGTAATAAACAAAAGAGTTGAAAATCAAAAGACATGTGAAAGTGAAACCATAAATCAGAACGGCACTACTCTTAAAGTGACAGCGCGCAATATTCCCCTTGATCCCTGAGGACGTTAGCTCCAGGGTCTTGAGCAGCACCTCACCCATCCCACCCTCTCCTCCTCTGTGTATGATAGAGTCCACAGCCAGTCAACCAGCTCCAGCGCTGCTGCAGTCAGCCAGCCCCCCAGCTCGCCCTCAAGCTCCAGAGGTGGAGCTCGCTTTGAGGTGCTGCCTGCCAGCATCGCCCTCTGGAGGGTGTCGCCCAGCATCAGCTCCTCCAGCTTCCCAGCTAAGGACTCCGCCTCGGCCCTTCGACCCTAGGGCTCCGTATTGGCTCACTCCTCCCTCGTCTCCGCCGTGGTCCGTCAGCCCACCAGCTCCGCCAGGCTCCCTCGTCCCTCCGGCTCCACTTTGGTCAGTCGTTTCCCTTCCTACACCTCTGGACTCCACTCCTTTGCCTGCACCTCGTCGCACCGTCCTACTGGCTACATTGAGCTCCTCCTTCCCTCCAGCTACTCCTTGGTCCTCTGTCGCTCTGGCTCCGCTGCGGGCTTTCGGACAGTCACCTCGCTCAGGTGAGCCGTCTGCTTCACCTCGGCCCTCTGGGACTTCGGCGTCATCCTCGCCTATCGGCTCTCCATCTCCTCCTTGGGCTCCACCTCCATCAGCGGCGTCTCCCTCGGGCAGTCCCCTGGAGTCGGTGGACTCCGCCCTGGGCTGTCCTCCTGACTGTGTCCTGGGTCTCAGTCTTCCTGCTCCAGCTTCCCTCCCGGGCTCCCTGTGTCTTGTTGTTTAGAAGGCACGAGGACGCGCCTTCAAAAGGGGGGGGGGATGTCAGGTTTTGTTGTTGTGTTCCATGTGCTTCTGTTGTTGTCATGTGATCCCTTTCTGATCCTTCATGTGATCCTTCTGTTTTCCCACCATGTGTTGATGTTCATTAGTTTCACCTGTGTTCCTCCCCTGTGTTTTATCAGTTCCGTTAGCCCTTGTGTATTTATACCCCTTAGTTTGCCTTAGTCCCTTGTCCGGTATTATACGTCATTCTGAACGTCATCCCTGTGTGTTCCATGTTTGATTCCAGTGTTCCTGTGTAAGTGTCATTGTTAATAAATATTCGTATCATTATTCATGTGTGTGTGTGTGCGCGCGCACCTTGTATTAATGTGTCGAGGGGACCAAATGTTCTCACAAGTATAGCAATACCAGTGATTTTTGACCTTGTGGGAAGTTTTTTTTTGGTCCCCATGAGGAAAAATTATTTAAAGTATTTTAAAAGTGTAAAAATGCAGGTTGTTTCCTGAGAGGGTTGGGTTTAGGTTGCAGTTGAGGTGGGGGATAGAATATAGAGTTTCATTCATTCATTTTACTTTAGCTTAGTCCCTTATATATCAGGGGTCGCCTCAGCAGATTGAACCACCAACTATTCCAGCAGTATATGTTTTACACAGCGGATGCCCTTCCAACCACAACCCAGTACACCCATACACTCTCACATTCACACACACACTCATATACTACGGCCAATTTTGTTTTACCCAATTCACCTATACCGCATGTCTTTGGACTGTGGGGGAAACCGGAGCACCTGGAGGAAACACACGCCAACAGAGGGAGAACATACAAACTCCACACAGAAATGCCAACTGGCCCAGCCGGGACTCGAACCAGTGACCTTCTTGCTGTGAGGCGACAGTGCTAACCACTGAGCCACTGTCCCGCTCTAATATACAGTTTGTACAGTATAAAAATCATTACATATATGGGAAGTCCCCATAAAGATCGCTGTACAAGTGTGTATGTGTGTATGTGTATTTCCTGTAAAATCTGTTGCTGGGTCTTGGGAGAACATCCTGTTAGCAGACCCTCAGGAAAGGCTTGTGTGTGTCTGTTTAGACAAAGGTTTGTGTGAGTAAATGAGATAAAAAGACTAAAACACCTGCTTTACTGATACATTTCCGCTTAATGCAGGAAGCAACACGTCTCAAGCTGAAATCATCAAGTCAGAACCTTCGCTCTAGTATCCACTTTCAGGATCCTTCTGACCCTCTGATAACCCAGTGCTGTCAAGTCAGTGTCATTGGTTGTATTTAGGAGGAAAACCGGTGCTACAATGCAGTGTTATTTATAGAAACTGACCTACTGATAATTGCCCTTATGTTTTGTAGCTTTAAGGTGAAGAGTGACTTCTGAAGGACCAGATTAGAAAAAAATTGCTCAAAATAACACTCAAATATTTGCCCCAAACATACACCACTGGATTGAGGTGAACGTAAAAGTGTTTTAGGACAAATCAGTTCTGTAAGCACAGACATTACCATAGTAGACACTAGAATGTTTTGAAAGTAACAACCACATTTACACAATTGACACGTGTTTTATTATTATTATTTGATAAGAAATACAGTAATAATAGCTGTATGACAAAGCTGCATTATAATATATTTAATCATTCTTACGTTTCATCATTTTTATTACTTTTCGTAACCTTTTATATTCTTGAATATCATCAGTTTATTTGCAAAAACAGATAACTCAGTCATTTTTAGATAGCATGTTTTTAATGTTGTCTATTAAAGAGTAGGCGGTTCATTCCGCTGTGGCGACCCCAGATTAATAAAGGGACTAAGCCGAAATGAAAATGAATGAATATTAAAGAGTACAATTGCAAAAGAAAAAAAAAAACATTGATTCATAGAAATGACTAAAACTGACTTTCCATTGAGCCTTTAAGAGTTAAACTGCAAAAGTGGTTAAGTGTGCCGACATACAGTATAGCACGTTGATGCTCACGGCGACCCGAGTTCGATTCCCGGTTTGAGGTCCTATGCCGATCTCTGCTCCCAATGCTTTCCTGTCTGTCCTCCACTATCCTATCCAAATAAAAGGTGAACCCCCCCCCTAAAAATAGTTATATAAAACAATACTACTACGAATAAAAAAAATGAAGTTATCTGTTTTTGCAAATAAACTCTTCATATTCTTATCTTCTGTATTGTGTAGTTCTATTGTGTAATTTACTGATGGTTCAGTGTCACTGAGTAACTATTGTAGTTATTATTAATAACTAATTTATAAAAATTTACATTCATGGAATAAACTATTAAGTTGCGCCATATTATTGTTCATATTTTTCCTTTTTTACAGCATGTTTTATGCTGAGATGGTGCTCAAGTAACATTATTTTCAAAGTTGAAAGCTTTTAAGTAAGCCTTTAAAACCATGTCGTGTCGCTTTTGACCAGTTTACATACCAAATAAAATAAAAAACATTGTCAATCAATTAATCAATCAAATTAGTTCCAGACTGGATTAAGCACATTGAGTGCAGTGGCGGGTGAATTCATCTACAGTGTGAATGTGCAATCAATGTACTGAACTCACACAAACAAGCGTCTGTCCAAGTGGTCGGTCGTCCGGCAGCTGTTCTGATGGCAGTCTGAGGTATAATCAGGGTGAATGAGATAGCAGAGAGCGCCGGGACGGCCTGATCTGTGGTCAACAGGTCAACGCGCCACACCACAGCTGCTTCCTTCAGAGGGAGGAAGAGAGAAGGTGGATTGAGCTGTACAGAGATGAAGTGGTTCTGGTGCACCGCTGGAGGACGTTCCTCACTTCACCGTCAGCCATCAGAAGCACATTCAACACCACAGAGACCAAACCCTCCAGACCTCACCGTCCACATCAGCCATGACCAAACAAACCCTGCACGCTCACAGCCACTTGTCGAAGACCTGGAGAACAGCGATCTGTCTTATACAATATATGGGTTGTTGCATTTTCAGTCACATATGACAAAAATGAATATGGTTAGTATTTTCAGCATTTGAAATGCAGCAAATGGTTGGACCTCTTGTTATATAAACTGCTGTGTTATTGAATTTTATTTATTTATTTAAAAAAAAATTTTTTTTACTAACATCACTAGAGTTAGACTAACATCAAAGAGGTTGTAACATTTATTTAATTAATTTGGCTTCACTATCGTCCCCTTACTCCTGAGTTGTACTACTTTTTGTTTGATACTTTGTTTGAATTTGCTACTTTATTACATTCTTTTTATTATTGTAAATATTTCTCTTTTTTGTATATATCTTTGGGCATTATCATGGTTTTCACTTTTGTACATTAAATCACTTTTGTTGGCATTTCCGTTGTCCATGTCTTTTGCTTACACCATCCCATTGTAAAATTGCCACACCTTTATGCCACACCTAAATGTTATTCCTTTTACCCTAGACTAACATCAAAGAGGTTGTAACATTTTTTGGGGGCTCGTTCGGGATTTCAAATCTCAAAACTGCCCTACACTTAAAAAAAATGCTGTTTGCTGTTTGTTCAAACTACTTATTTAAAATGAGCTGAAACAACACAATTCTTGAGGGTTTTTTGGGACAACTTAATTGTTTTATGTTCAATCAACTAAAATGTTTTAAAAACTAGTAAGCTAACTTAATTCCTTCATGTTTTCTCAACACAAATCGATTGTGTGGAACCCAGCATTTTTTACAGTGTACATTGTGAAATAAAATCATGCTGCCTTAAATTGTTTAGCTGAATCAAATGACATTTTCTAGTCATTTCAATTTGCATTAGTCAAGCTAACAAAAAAATTACATTAAACTTGATATAGCTAAAACAATTTTTTTGAAACCTGATTAACATATTAAAATACGTTAAAGTAAAATAAAAACATTTGTTGTTATGACTTTTTGTCATATATTTTTTTTACAGCGTATGGTCTCCAATAAATTTCCTCTCTTATAAAAATAAAAATAAAATAATAAAAAGATTAATAAATACCTCATGACTAATGGCTATTTTAGTAAATGGCAATCATTTTTTTTTCATCCATATATTTCTAAAAACATTGGAAAACTGAAAACTGAAAACTGTCTTCTGGTGTGACACTATATGTACATTTTTCAGCAATTCTAAGGAAAACTTGAATTAGTTGAAGGACCCCATTCCAGATCATGTGACTGAAGCCCACGGCGTGCACCTGATAAGTTTTTGTCATCTTCAAATCAATCTCATCTTAATCAAGCGATGATTTGAATGTCTGCTGAGGAAGTGTTGCCTTGCTATTACTAGCATTCATCACGTTTTATCTGTATCTGTGTAATGTTGGCCCTTCATAAGTGTTCCCCTTTACACAACATTTTCAGCCCAAAACAGGAAACTTTAGTAAAAGTTTTGCCTGCTTGTTTACATGACAACGTTGTTTTTGACACTGAAAATTCATTCAAAATGGGTTTCAAAGTGGAAGTTTTTGAAAAGCCGCCATTCTTTGGTCCATGTAAACACCCGAAAACGAGAGCCTTTGAAAACGTCAAGTGCCTGCATAGTAGGTGTTTAAATCATAGTAGGAGTTTTGTCTCACAGTTTATTCAGGCTCACTTTTGCAAGTGTTTAAGTAACTTACTCCTGTGTTTCTTGCAGCTGCACCTCGATCCATTCGTAAAACTCTTCTAAACATATTGCCAAGTACATAAACAGCAGTCAATAATGATGCAGGTCAAAGCATCTTATGTCTTTTCTTATGGGCAGTACAGGGACGAAAACATTTGTATTAATTTCAGTGTGGATGAATAACTTTTGGGAAACAAATGATAGTGCGGACTCGCAGTGAGGGTTTTTAGAGGAAAACTAAGCTGCCAATGTAAGTATTATGCAAGTATGAATATTTAAATGTATTAATAAACAAATTTAAAATGCAATTTTTGCATACAAAGACTGAGAAGCACTGGCCTAGGCTGTGTATGACTGCACAAATACATTCTCATTTTAACAATTCTTGATGTGCCTTGAATGGCAGTTTTGAGTTAAACACACTCCTTTTTTCCTCCCTCAGCTCTCTCTCTCTCTCTTTCTCTCTCTCTCCGTCTTCCCAAGCTCCCGTTTCTTTGCATCACCATGAGCACTGTTTCCTGTTTTTCATACAAACTCGTAACTGTCTCTGAGGACCAACAAAGAAACCTTACACACACACACACACACACACACACACACACACACACACACAC